>BQNB010007647.1:0-92787 GCA_026074375.1 Tanacetum coccineum | reverse complement strand
TCAAAAGCTCAAATCTTGTAGGGTATGTACTACAAGAAGAATGTAGATTTTGTTGAGTTAATCTGGGAAGACTTTATGTACCAGATTGACAACAAACAAACCACTGCTGCAAGACGTTCAAGCATGCCCTATCCCAAGTTTACAAAGGTGATCATTCAACACTTCATCTCCAAAGGCAAAACTATTTCCATGAGAAATAAATTGTTTATGCATGGAATCAAGAGTGATAGTGTACTGGGAGTACTGAAGTTTGTTTCCATGTATGAAGATAGACAGGTATATGGTAAACCGATTCCTGATGTTATGCTGTCTAAATAAGTCATAGAAACTAAGGCATACAAGACTTATCTTGCTTTTGCTACTGGAAATGCCATTCCTAAGAAAGCTAGAAAGAGAACTATCACTCATATTACTCCACTGAAGGAAAGTTCTCTCATAGCTGATGATAATATTATCCCCGATGATCCTGATGTTGCTCTTGAATTAGCAAAATCAATTAGCAAAACTGAAGCTGAAGAACAAGAAGCATCAAGACTTGTTCATGAGACTCATGAATGTCTAGTCACTGAACAAACTACTGGGAGAAGAAGGCAGACTAGTGTTACCATCAGAGATACTCCTGTTGTGTCAACAAAGAAGACACCAACATAGTTACTCAAGCTAAAAGGAATGGATATGCTTTTAGATGCAGCAATGCTTGCAGATGATACAACGAAAGCAATTAAAGCCAACAAATGTGATCTCAGATCCCATCATCAGACTGGTGGCTCAAGTGAAGGATCTAGTTCTAAACTAGAGGTTCCCGATGAGCCAAAAGGCAAGTCAAGAGACACAAGTGAAGGAGCTGGTTCAAAACTAGAGGTTCCTGATGTTTCAAAAGCCAAGTTATCATATCAAGAAAGTGAAAATAAGTCTTGGGGTGATAGTGAAGATGATGATGATGATGATTGCAAAAGTGATGTTGAAAGAACCGAATCTGATGATGACAAAATAATTAATCTCAATAAAATAGATAATGAAGAAGAATCATGAGGAGATGAGTTTGTACTTACTCCTGATGATTATGTACCTACAGATGATGAAACACAAGATGTAGACGAGGAAGAATATGTACGTATAAATGAGGGATTGTATGATGATGTGATTAGATAACTAGTATTCTACATGTATTTTATTACAAGTCTTGTATGGGCGGGACTCGTAATAGTATTCTACATGTATTTTATTACAAGGCTTGTATGGGCGGGACTCGTAATAGAATGGATTTATAGGACTCTTGCCATGAGGACTTATTTATAAATGGGTTTTTACCACATTTTCATAAAACCCCTATACTCACCAACTATTTTCATAGTTAACCCGTTTTCCCATGCATTTCAGGTGATCATTAGTAAGTTTCTTTTGAAGGCAATTGCATTGTGGATTCTCATCGTGTCATCTATTTTAAATTATGTTTTAAAGCCAATGTTCGGCTAAGACAAATATTGTAATAAAGTACTATTCTTGTTTAATTAATAAATGGTGTTGTGCTATTACCTGTGCCTTGTGTTGTCACACTCCGTGTTTCCGCTTTAGCGGGGTGTTACACTTAATATGTACAAAATGACAATGATGCACGAATTAAGCCCTCGTCCTACCATTAGAGCCATAAACATGCAATAAATAAAAAACACCTTAAGTATAAAAATAACAATGCCAATGAGCTTAATCAAAGTATAATTCAAAGATCATCGCTAATCTTTAACACTTAATTATATACATAGCTTCGGTCAATGTCAATAGGCACTACTACCAGGTCTAAAAACGTGTCTACTGGTCAAAAAATAAGGGCCAATAAAGACATTGAAAGATCTCACTTAGAGCCATCTGTACACATTGCATTATCTTTTATCGGTATCGGCGTTGTAGTTTACTTAAAAGTACCATTGGGTTTTTTGGCTTTGACAAACAGGGTAATGATAAGTACTAAAACACTTACGGTGATTTACATCTTATTTGGTTTTTCCTCCACTTCCCGAATTTAAGCAAAGTTTCATCCACATTGGCTATACCTATTAAATGATCAAGTCATGGTTTTATTTTCTAATGGATTACATGGCAAATCTTCACAGGTAGATCCATGTTAGTATAAGTCTCATTTCTTTAACCTTTCAGTCGCTATTAGTTTAGTTGACTAAGGTTCCCTCACGATCATGACACATCAAGATAAGCTTTAAATTCAAGCATTGGGTTAAGACACATAATATGTTATACTACACTATACTCACTGCAAATATCATGGTTTTAAGTTCAATTTGTCATCATATAACTTCCATATTTACTCAAAACCTATAAAAATGCATATCTAACCAAATCATTAACGTCTATGCATACTAAATTTACAATTCGTCTACATAGACTGGGGGGCTTAATGTGGTAACGCTTAGATAAGAATAATGAAAGAAACCTGATAGGATATCATTTCATCACCACAAAACATAAATATAAGAGAAAAAAATCTTAGAGAGAGAAAGAGCTAGAGAGAGAAATAAAAGAGAAAAATGGTTACTTGAACTATGAGAAAATGAGAAGCAACAACCCCTCTTCCCGACACTTTGGAGTGGGCGATTTAAATAGTACTCGAGATGGGCTATACATTGGCTTACCATGGACCGAAGCTTGATTCCTAAGTGGGCTTTAAGAGCCCGTAACTTAGACCAATTAGATTATAGAATTCCGGACAACAAATGAGTACTAAACTAATACAAGGTTCAGGAATATTAATGATCATCATTTTAATAAAAACTAAGTCTAACAATCTCCCCCTTATGTGTGGTCCATTGCACATATGGCTTTCACCTCTCATGACGTAATGAGACCCTGGAACCTTTGTAGACTTAGGAATTCTTGAAGTTCCTTTTTGCATGCTTGTGATCTCTAGAATCTTGAACTTATTAAACTTGACGTTCTTTGATAAAATAATGATAATCATAGTCTTTTTGTTTGGCCTACATTGTCTTGACTACTGATAGCTCTGAATCTTTAGCCAGTTCCTTGGCGATCTTGTGTCTCCACCCTCAAGCACAAGGGTCTTGAAAGCTTGCTAACTATCTTCCTCATATTTCTTAACATGATTTACTTTTAACCACATCATGGTAGGAGTAAGTACTTTATTCCACTTGTTAAAATATATCTTTGTTATTGTCTGACAATCTTTGTCAAAAAATGTTCTTTAATAAGGAAGTGGCTTGTACATCATAGATGCAGTAAGACTTTGACACATGAACTTGAGCTTTCATCATGTATTATCATTGGTGATTTGATGCATGAGGTGGTTAATCATGACTTTTCCCCGCCCCTGGGAATGAGGTAGTAAACAACCGTCACTTAACTTGAAAAATTTATTGTTAAGAAATAAAACAACAAATATAGAAGAATATGGCTTTGTCATTCGCCTTAAGTTCGGTAACATTAACCTCCGGTTTCATGATGAGAGTTCTACAGTATAAATATTGTACATGTGATCAGGTAGGTTCAATTTAGAAGAACCTCCTTAACAAGGTTTCCAGCTCAAAGTTTTAGATCCTCTAACGGGTTGCATAGATTTAACCGTACTTCCTGTTCTCATTACCAAAACGACTCAAAGCAAGACAACATGGTAAAGTGATTCAATAGTTAATAATCTTTCTGATTGAGTCGTCAATTCATATATAAGACCAAAATTGATATCCAGTTGACACAAGCTTGATTCATTTAGAATCTCGCAAGTCACTTACCGCAGAGCTGTTTGATGATGACTCCGGAAGGATTTCCATTCATCACTGTTAATACTAAAGAGTATCACTCTAAATGTTCTGGCAATTACCACAAGGGATTAAGCGTAGGACGGTTTTGATACCAATGTTTAAAATGATGTACGACATTTTTTGGTATATTGGAATGTGGTGACCTATGAGATTTTTAATGGATCTCGTTGGCACTAGTACTCTATAAGTTGCGCATTTTGTTATTTGGTAAATCGTAGGTTGGAGCGAAGACCGCCACCTTTATTTTTTTCAATATCAATGGTCTCAGGGAATGGAAAGCCGATAGAAACGTTGTTGATCTCCTGTGAGAAATCAAAAAAATCTTTTGAGAAGATTCCGCGTGGGCGAGGGAGGGTTGTGTATTCATCACTAGGTACCATGATGCCAGACTTCAACATGTCAGCAAATCATCAATGTGATTCTGACCTAACAGATTAATGACCTGGTTTCTTCTGCCTAGGTGTATAGATGGCTCCTTTCATTTCACCCTTATCCGTATGAAATCTTTTTCATTCATCAACCCCCTTCAGAGCTTACCGAGACTTCATGACTAGACCCTTGTCTAGGTTTTATTTCAGCACTAGCTCCCTCTCAGTCAGCACTATACTCATATATCTCACGTTAAACTCCCCTACCACTCCTTTTTCCAATCAAACCTAGACTCTATACTCTATCTAATAGAGTGTTCTTGGGTAGATCCCTTCGGTTCTGGCTGGATCATAGAACGAATATACCTAACCTTTACCGCCTTATAACTCTTTGAGAAACAACAGTTGGTCGGTCTTTGGGGTATTGCCATGAAGATCCATAAAACCATTTGATAAAAATCAATCAACGTGTCTGAGAAATCATTTATGACACAAAGAAAGACAAATCGATGAGTTTTCCCAGAATTAAACCAAAAGCTCCCTCTCCACATATGCACCAGTTATGAAAGAGTTTTGCACCTGCTAGGGTTTTGAGAACACACATATAAATAAAGTCGTATCCATTTTTAATCCGTATGGATCCATTTTAAATCACCTATTCCTTCTCCTCCCCCTCATCCCCCTCCAAATTTTGCATATATGTGGTGACAATTATTGACAAATTAGTGAATTAAAAAACAAATTAATGTCCAGTAATTCACATGATCTAACTAAGTCTTGGGAAAACATACGAGCATACAGAAGGAATCATATTATTATACCCCCCCTCGATAAAATATTAGAATGAAAACTTGGAGTGGGAGTTTGTTGAGCACACAATTTTAAAAGAATTTAAAATTTTCTTTTTGAAAATATCTTGAAAAATTATGCTCAACAGGAAAATGATTTTATATGTATCTTATTAATTGTCATTTTCTTGGTGCTTCTCTTGAGCATTCACAAACTTTGAATGTTTGCATGACATTGCTCAAGACCGAGAAGATGTGAACTTCCCAGTTTAATTTTAGGGTATTAAATGTACATAAATGAACATTTTTTCCTTTCTTAATGACCAAGTCCTAAGCTACATTTACTTAGACGGTCGTAGAGAAAAAATTATTTCGAAAAGATATGTTTTGAACCATTTGAAACTCTCGCTCGAACTTCATTTTAGTCCCCCGGTTTAAATATAAATCAACATTTCTAGGTGCGCAAACGAGTTATCGACGACGAGAGACATGTCAAGAATATTATTTTTGTATTTTTAAAATTTTTGATTTTATATTTGCTTTAAATAGGTTTTATATTTTTATAATATTTGCTTTTCCCTCATTTTTCTCTGAATATATATTTTACCCAGTTGATGAAATGTTTTAGACACACAAAGAAAGATATGAGAGGATGTGTCTAAAAGCATTAAAAACTTTGGTTTTCAAAAAAGCTCCCCCTCAAAAAATTGAACACCACTTATGAAAGAGATGAGCGAATTTTGAAAGCGACATGAGGAGGGAGTGTTGAACACTAAACTTTGTAAAGTTTTGAAAATCCATTTTGAAAAATTCATGAAAAATTGAGTTACAACTGTTTTGAAAACAGAAGATGATCTATTCTTTTGAAAGTAAAGCGCACTGAGAAGCGTACACCCTCGCACTCCACCCCTTTATATTTGAGCTCGTGTATGCATCTGGAAGTGTAAACATAAGTCAACCCTAGACGACACTCAAAAACAGCTACGGATAGGATACATGAAATCCTGCCTCCCCCGGAAGGATAATCGAAAACCGGCACGCTGCTAAGGAAAAAAAGTAGAACTAAGGACACCCTTTTATGTAGGTTTCTGATGGGGGTTTAGAAGCACTGCATTAACACACACAGATGAGTCAGACATCTCTTTCAAGCCACACCCCAGCGTTACTCTAGTATGAAGTTATTTTCCACAAAGTTATACAAAATTCTAACCAGTTGGAACCACTTAAGGCAAATTCCTAGGTTTGCTATGCAAGGCCACTAGATGAAGCAAGTCTGTTCCTTTAGAACTTACCAGCATATTGATTTCTTGACATTTGCCTTGTGTTTCTTTTGATTTTCAATTTTTGAAACATTAGAACTTTGGTTTTTCTTTCTAGATTTTATGTCATTTACATACTGAAGCACACATTCATCATGATTAGCGGTAATTAGACATTGCTTACATGTAGCACAAATAACCTCAAATTTTTCATTTCAAATTGCAAGCTTAATGTTATTACATTCAGATGACGTATGGTCCGATAGTTAGAAGACTATAAACCCCTATGGTTTCTCCTTCTATTTTCTCTAACTTATTCGAGAGGCAACTACTCTTAGACTTAAAAGGGACCTTATCACTCTTAGGATTGTTCCTAGGCTGCGGTCTTCTGGCCCTAGTAGTGTGCCTTCAATGTTTTTATGAGATAAACCATTTGTAATAGAATTTACATCTTTTTTTAAGAGATGACCAAACGAGGGTTTGTGAAACAGTGGACGGTTTTAGTGGTCCTAAACGCTTGCTTTTTACATATTTGTTAGTAGGCACAAAGTTTTTCTACCCTACGAAGCTTATAAAGGGATTAATCCAAAAATCCTGGAGAAACACTCTTTCAACATTGTTCACAAAACTGTTTGATTTATGAGAGGAAGGTGCGAGTTTTCAAGTGGGCTGGGTTTTGACAAAGCAATGGTCTCATCGATCTTGGGAAGACCCTTAATTTTGAAAAGGAATTTAACTTGAAAGAGTTTTTGATCCAGAAGAAGAAGGGATTTTCCCCCCCAAGATGATGATTTGCTTTCCTAAACTGAGTATTCACACTCGATAAGCCATAGGATGTGTCCCTTTTTGGTTAAAAACCTTAATCAAATAATTAGGCTCTTAGCTATAGTCATTTTCATAGATCGTGTCCGTGTAATTTGTTTTTGTTTTATTGCCAAAGAGTCAATTATTGTTTTGGTTTGATTTCGTGTCACATTGATACAGTCAAACAGGTTCTTGTATGTGTCTTTTATGTGAGCATTTCTCTTTAGCAAAATTCAAAACCTGAAATCTAAGTCCCACGTTCTCATTATCCTAGTTTTCTGACAAAGGATCAAGGGTTATCTGATACAACATTGAGTATCCTTAATTTTACCCTTTTGATCTCCCAACTGACTTGCAACAACCGTTCATATTTTTGTTGCATGTCATTATAATTTTATTGGTACAAAATTTTTGTCCATATTTGCATTCTTCAACTTTTTTGTACCAATCATTATCCAAATTTTTGCATATTCCATTTCCCTCTTTTAATGATACAATTTTCATAACGTTCTTTCGTACGTTCAAGCTCAGTTTGGAGATTGGAAGTATCTACAACAGAATTACTTTGCACAATAGACATAATATCCTGACTGACAACTGCTCTCAAGAGACGCTCAATTTCCAATTCCAAAGCCTTGTGCTTGACAAGAGATTCATCAGCTTCTTTTGAAAGAGATTTAAAGTCTCGAACAAATTTGGCTGCTTCTTTCAAAAATTGTATTTCAAAATTTTGCAATCTACCATCAACTTGGTTAACGATAGGGAAATTTTCATCCTTTACAATTTTGTGAATCTCTTGGTGAACAGAAGACGACCAAATGTGTATATCTAAAGTCATTTTTTGTTTGACAACACGTTGAAGAGTTACAATGGTGCTTTTTACCTCATTTAGAAATTTTCGTGCAACACTTGGTGTAGTATCATCCGAAAACTCTTCATTTGGTATTGAAATTAGTTTAGAAACATTGGCCATTTTGGAAGTATTTGAAAAATACAACTCTTCACGTGACTTGGCCGTTTGAGAAACAAAAACCCCCCGAAAGATGATTAATCTTTGTATAATTTTTCGGTTTTATTTCTTTGTTCAGTTGTTTTATTTTTAAGCGACTCTCTTGAGCAAGTTACAGTGTCTCCTCTGAATCATACACAGTAGGAGGATCATGCTTTTCTAATAGAACTTTTCCATTATGCAAACTTTGTTGTTTCTGTTGAGCTTGCTTGAGATAAAAAGGATTTTGATAACCCAAAGCCATTTTGTGTTCGGTGTGGTAAAACGAGTCTAGTTTAGGTGAAAGCATGTGCATCGTTTGAATCGATTGACCCGTTTTAACCAAAATATATCTAATTCTTTTATCTTATTCTCAAGTTGAATCTGTTTATCAAGAAGCTCGTCTTCGCATATTTTGAAATCAGACTTCAACTTTTTCTTTTCTTCTTGAAGAGAAGAAACAATTGACTTTTATTTTGAAAGCTGGTTATTTAAATTTGAAATTTCCTCATTCAAAGACGTTATTTGTTTACCGGAACTTAAATGAAGTGCATTTATCTTTTTAGTAAGACATTGCTCTTGATAAACAAACTTTTGATAACACCTTTCAAGTTTGTCATATTTTTCTTGACTAATTTCAAAACACTTTTCTTGATTTTTATATCTAGCAAGCTCAATGGTCAAATCAGCATTAGTTTCTCTTAACTTGCGATTGACCATGTTGGCTTTCTCAACTTCAATTGGAAAATTATTATATAATGATTCAAAATAAGCACGTGTTTCCTCAACAGTTGCAGGATGTTGTTCTACTGTTCCCCCACCTTGTTCCACACTAAAAACCTCAAAAATGACATTACTATCATTCTGTTGTACTTGATGTGGTTCTGGAATGGGCTCGAGTAGCTCAGTATACTGCTCTTCTTGAATAAACATATTGAATATATCATTATCATAACAATTTTTAGAATGGTGTACCTCAGCTGATCTATCTAAATCATAGACGGGAGTGCTGTCAGTTTGAGTACCCGATGTTGATAACATCAAATATTTAATACTTTTTAGTAGCAAAATAACCCCTATTTTACCTGCAAATGTTTCACTAATACTCGAAAACGAGATATTTTCTATCATTTTGTAGTTTTCAGGTGAAATGCAGGAAAATGACAAGAAACAAGGGAAAAGGGGCCTAAAGTGTATTTTTCTAAAGGATGTTACGGCATAACACCAAAAATGGTTACACCGTAATATATATTAAGCAAGTACGAAGATCAAAGACAACTTTGCGGCGTAACACCATATCTAGTTATGCCGTAACCATGTATTTGGAAGGAAATTTTAACCAAGATAGGGTTACGGCGTAACACCCCTTATGGTTACGCTGTAACCATGAAGATCTACAAATATGGAATGAAGATCACGTACATATGGAAATTATTTGAAGGTTACGGTGTAACACATTATCTGGTTACGCCATAACAACTGCTTATTTATGGAATACCGTGTAAGAATGTTACGGCGTAACACCTTTATCAGTTACGCCGTAACAGGTTCTACCCGGTTGAGCAATCTGCCTATTACGAGGTTTTGATAAAATTATCAGGTTGTTGTTAGTTGGTGTTGAGTAGTTTAGTTTGAATGCCTTAGCCATTAGTACAAGTGTCATGTTTATTGCAGTTGTGGGATCTGTAATGTCTTTGGGATTTGCCATTGGTTGTTGCATGTAGTTCGTGTTGAATGATGGTTGTGGGATATAGTTGGTTGTTTTAGGAAGTGGTTGATGACATGTAGTACTTGTGTATGGTTGATCTGGGTGAAACACTAGATAGTTGTAAGGATTGTTGGAACTTGCCATGAGTGCCAAAGGATCATGTATTTTTACAAGTCGTTCAGCTCTTAAATCATCTACCTCCTTTTGATTGTATTTCAAGAAATCATACAACTGAGTGTAATCTGATGTAAGCAAATCCTTTATTTTATGACAATGGTATCATGTCGACTCCATTCCTAGTTGTAAGTTGTTTAGGGAACTTAAATTGCGGCAATCTTCCCTGTGAAAATGTTTTTTCTCTTAAAATCAATCATCAACTTTGAAAATGATATAGTAAGATTCAATCGATTCCATCAGTAGAAGTAAACTTTCCCCGTTCATTAACAACTTATCCTTTTTTATTCTCTTGAATTCAAATATCAGAACCTTTGGTAAGGTTAATTTGGTTGGAAAATAAAATAGTAAAAATTGATAATGAATATAATATCTTATTGTTGTAGTTAGAATAAGAATAGTTAAGAAATGTAATTAAAAGATAAAATATATAAATGAAAGGGGGGGGGGGGGGGGGGGATTAAATTATATTTAAAGGGGGGGGGGGGGGGGGGGGGGGGGGGGGGGGGGGGGGGAGTCTATGGCAACAACACCAAATAAGCCCACGAAACCCAAATTTCCGAAGCAGATTTACAACTAAACCACACACAAAGATGACCTTCCGAAGATCGAGAAGAATATCAGAATGGCTTGATCATCGCTTCAACTGTTAAAGTGTCCTTTTTAGTGAGAACATCATGCTTTTGCACATTAAAGGATTCCCTTCACAGGAACACACGAGATTTAATCACCTGTTCAGGAATCTTTCGTCTGACCTATGAACTAGTAATGGAATGTAGATAACTTTCATTTGGTCTACGTCTTAGCATAACGAAGAAGACGAGAAGGGGGACCATGGGGGGGGGGGGGGGGGGGGGGGGGGGGGGGGGGGGGGGGGGGGGGGAACATAAGTTTCCTTTTGTTAAGCATAGGAGGACGTTATCAGACCCAGCATAAACGGTCTAATTCGATCCAAATATAATATATTATAATAATATAGATCCTAAAATACTCAAATTGATTATAATTTAGAGAGCATCCGGTTTGATATGACAATTACTTGAGGACAAGTAATAGTTAATCTCCCGGATGTCATGTCCTGACGAGAGATGAATTGAAATCCACGTAAATGTTCCTAAAGAGTAAATGCCTGAATTTATTTAATTTTTATTTTTAATTAAAACTAAAGATAGCGATAAACAAGATTAAACTAATTAAAAAGCAAGCTAATAAGATGAAAAATATGCTTGTCAAGTAAAAGTGAATAGATTCTTAAGTGTGAAGTTTTGTGTTCTTGAATGACGGGAAGGGTTAATATCCGTTTAAATAATGGCGTGGTGGTGCCTTAAAACGTTGGCTTAATATTGAAAACAATTTTTTAACGAGATATTAATTACTAGTTTAATGCCTACTTAATCTTACGGCTTTTGCCTGTTCGACTAAATAAAACACTAAACTAAATAACTTTTGCAAATTATTAATCACTAGTTACTGATTAAATTCCACACTTAATTCATTATCCACCAACTTACTTAACAAGCATATAAAAATCTACTCACTAAACATGGCAACTAAACTAACAATAATAAGCATAATAATAATAAAAAGCATATTAAGCTAAAACTACTAATAATTGAAAAGGAAAAGGTAGTAGAACCCGAATGACGAAACCGATAAGAACGAAACCACCCGATTATATAAACTAGACTTAATGCTAAGTGTATTTCTTATTTAAACTTTATTTACTTAATAGATTATAAAGTATTTAAACTTTATTCTCTAATAAGCTTGTAAAATCTAATTAAGCTCTAAACTTAGGAATAAGACTAGCTTATACAACCCATAAGCTCCTCGCCTCATGAGTTGACCGGTACCAAAATCACAAACAAGAAAGGTTTAAACAATATAATATATTAAGAAACCGTTTAAAAATCTAATAAGCTAAACTAAAATAAAAAAATTGAAAATTTTTTTTAAAACCTTTTAATAAATCTAAAACTACAAACAGATTTTGTAAAATTTGAGAAAACTTGTTTCAAATGAACTGTTGGGCTTGATTGGATTTAGGCCCGTTTGAAACCAAACAAATTATTACAAAAAATTCCTTTAAGGATACGAGATCAAATAAGCATGTTATAAAACAAAATATAAGCTAAGATGGAAAGAAACTAGTAACTAAAAGCGAGATCTAAAATGAAAATAAGCTAACCATAATTTAAACGCTCTCGAAACCAAAAAGTGACAAGGCTTATACATAAGGTAAGCTTATAAGCCTCGAGATGAACATTTTTTTTTTTTTTTTTTATTTTTTTTTTATTTTTTGTTTTTTTTTTTTTTTTTTCCGTTAGCATTCAAATCGAGCAAAAATAAAATTAAGCAAAAGACGAACCAAGTCACAAAAAAAACACATCGATAATAAGCAAAGGTTATTCGGTTAAATATAAGCCTAGATCCAACACGAAATAAGCTGAGAAAATGGAAAAGAAATGAAATAAGCTAAAGCTTATTTGATTATTTGAGCTTAGATCCAAACGAAAAAGCTAAAGAGAGCTTATTCGAATCAGAACCATAAGCTATAAGATAATAAGCTAACTAAACTTAATAGAAAATAAGCTAGATCCAAAAGCTCGTTTATAAACTTATTTATTCAAAGCTTATAAAAGAAATAGTGTGCGCTCAAGTGTGCGCGCGAATCAAATAAGCAATGATACTTCCATTTGTGTTACCACTTACTTCTAATAAGCTCAGCAAATAACCATAAATAAGCTTATGTACATGCGTTGGTGAGGTGGGGGGTGGGTGGGGGGATGTAGGGGGGGCGCGGGGAAAGAATGGAAAAGGGGAGGGTAGGGGAGGGGGTGATGAAGAGTATAAAAGCCGAAAGATTATAAGCACTAATCAACACCATCCTTCATTGCATTAAAAGAAATAAGCTGTTTACATTAATGTGAAATAAGCTGGAAAATAAGGCACTTCTAATAACTAATTTAAAACTAAAACTATTTCTACTCCTATTTCTTGCTGCGTGAAAAAAAGAAAACAGAAAACGAATTCTTGATATGATCGTAAGCTCTGAATCTAGTCGTCCTATTTGTAGCCAAGTGGGAGGGGCATAATAGATATTTCACTGTATTGCCAGCTATAAAGAACCAATCAAAGCACTGGATCTATTCTTGAGAATCCCTCCCCACCCCCACGGCACCTCTGTCACTTACACACCATCACCCCCCCTATATATATATCTATCTCTCTCTACCCCTCCTTCAACACATCCACCAACCCTGCCCACCCCAACCACCCCCCCCACACGCTCCAAGAAGTGATAGTTTTTTTAAAATCATTGACTGTTATGAGCATAAATGCCCATTAATAGCCTTAAACCTCGTACCGAGCAGCGTGCCACGTTCAGGGTATAATAAGGTCCAGCTGAGCTGATTGTTGCTTCAACTAAAAAGAATTTTTGGGGGGAGCAAGAGGGTTTTTAGAACATTGCACCTCTCGTAAAACCCCCAACGTCCAACAACCATCCGGGAATATTCCAACTTTGTTGAAACATATACTTTCAAAATTCCTTTTACCCCTTTTACATTTTGGTCCATTTTAGATTTAAATAAGATAGGTCAACATGATTTTGACCGGTCCTTTTATTATTATTTGGACCGGTTCAAAATTAAAGGAAGGTACCGTCGGACTCATAATTTCATGCTCTTTCCAATGGTGTGATCGTGGAACATTAACGACTTCATTTGAACCTCGATAAACGTAAAAACATCGTCGAAAGTCACCCGAAAATTACCGTTTTTGCTTTGTTTTCAATCATTTGTACTTGTAAGACATAGAAACACAATACAACATATTTGCAACATAATTACTCATATTTTAGTGTTTTAGTCCATTTATTAGCATTTTCCAAGGTACAAATGATGTGTGTTTTAGCACACATCAAATTCCCCCACGCTAAGCCATTGTTGGTCCCACACCTAATGTTAATAAAAGACGCCCAGAAATAAATAATTAAAACCCCCCTTACCTTATGAGCCCTCACAATCAAACAAGAACAGAAAAGGTCCATTAATAAGGTTCAAAAATCATTTATTCCGAAAGCGCCCCCGTTTTAACCACTTATTCAATCAAAGATAAAAACTAAGATAAGAATTAAATAATATTATTTAAAAGCTTAAAAAGGAAGTCATCATCCTTGATTTTCACAATCCCCAAACTAAGCTTAAAACGAAATCACAACCAAATATAAAATTAGATGCTAAGACTACTCATAAATGCTAATTGTGTACACGCAACTACTTTTCACTCCCGTATTACTAATTTTCTCTAAGGATTTTATTATTATTTTTATTGGTGACAAATATATTATGTCCTTATTATCATAAAGGTGCCCGGTTTAGACCATAATTAGTTTGAAATCCTTTCCTAAAGAGACGATATGGTGAGAATAAGGTCCACATTAAGGTTTTAATTTCGCATGATTTAGGGGTTATCCTTTTTATTTCATCTGAAACAACTCAACTACGAGTCCTCTCAGAGACTGAGGCCTTTATTTAGATCCTAGATTTTAAATTTGGCTTTATTATTATTATTGCAACATAGATAAACCTCGTCCTTTTAACAACAGCCACATCGTATGCGAGCCGACCATGGTCCGGAGTCTTATTTCAACCTCAGTGATCCTCGACCTTTTTGAAGGCTGCAACATCGGTTGTGAGCCGGCAAGATGCAGCAAACTTTTATCAGTCTCGGATTATTATTCTTACTATGGGCCTTCTTTTGAAGACTGCCACATCGGTTGTGAGCCGGCAAGAGGCAGTAAACTTTTATCAGCCCACAGTTTTTATTATTATTATTACTACCTCCACCCTTTAAACGAATACCACATCGGTTGTGAGCCGGCAAGAGGTAGTGGTCTTATTTCGGCTTCGATTTTTTTAACATAAATTAATTATTTTAGACCAAATTTCAGACTGTGGTCTCTTAACACTGTCACATCGTTATTCGAGTCGACATGATCTAGTAGTCTAATTTTTCCCACAACACTGACAAAACCTCGATGTGTACCTTACTTTCACCAGAAGGAATCGCTACGAAGGGATTTAAGGGGATTGAGGGGTGAGGAATCGGGCAAAAGGGGACCAAGAGTAGGCTTATTTATTCAACAAGGTGAATATAAAGGGGGGGATTTAATTAAAGCGGGGGGGGGTGAGCAAAAAGCCATAATTACCTCTATGAGCTCCTAAAGAGATCCAACTACTCCATCTTAGCATCTAACTTATATTTAACTCTATCATTTTCGTTCTTTTGCAAAAAATTTAAAGTATAAGCAAACGCTAAGTCTCGAATGTAAGAGGGAAAGCTAGAGTTCAAAACAGGTCAAGTCAAAATGCTACCTAGTTTCAACGGCCTACTTATTTTTCTATATTTTAATATTTCACAATTTTTTAAGGCATAATATTAAGCAAAACTAAGGTCAAAACGGGGTTGAAAGGGACACATTCAGCAAGGTAAGATCATATTTCCGACATAAATCTCCCCCACACTTAGAATGGAACATTTGGCCCTCAATGATTTAAAATATCGGGTTTTACCCCCACACTTACGAACGAAAAAGGCAAATTTTTTGTGCCAAAAAATTCCAAGGGGAAAGGGGAAGCACATTATATAAATATATATATATATAAATACTATATATATATATATATATATATATATATATACAAATATATATAAGATCAGGATTGAGGATTCCAAAATAAGCAAAGATCGAAGACCGAGCGATTAGAGGATTGAAAACAAGCACGGGTCTTCACGATCTTAAGGAATCCTGCAAAACGAACCACATACCATAGAAAGAATGCACGCCCCCACACTTGGGCTATAAATACATCACTCGTCTATTATTATTATTATTAAACTTAATAAAATATTATTACTACTAGGATAAGCATGGGTTGTCACCCACGAAGCGCTTGTTTTTGCGCGAGTCTCTAGCCTGACTCGATCCTCCATACTTGATTTGGTCAAGGAGGATAGAATGGAGATAAGGAAACATCCAAGATATGGAATGTCCCTCCATAAATCGACATCTGCTTTCAGAATCATTAATAAGCTGAAAAACTTTAAAGCCCCGATGAGATAGAAGATGAGGAGATTTCTCCTCTTTTGAAATGAGAATTCCAGGATTGAAAACTTTGTCCTCATTTTCGGATGAAAATGGAAGCAAACTGTCAAACACTGGATAAAGGGTGGGAAGGGTGGGCAAAATATTAGGCACATAAACACGAGTACTCTTTGTCGAATATTAGAAATATATTCGACCACAACTCTAGTCAACTCGCCCACTCGGCTCAACTCAAAGTAAGAAACAATCATACTCCAGAAAGAGAATATCACAGTGATAGTGTTACTAGGCCACTATCTTCGCTTTATATCAAATCTAAAAGTCTCAAGTCTCAGGTAAAGAGAAAATGTATATGATTTTTCCAAGAAAAAGTCACTATCCTCAACGGGGATAGGAAATGAGGAGGGAGACTTGAGCATAAAATTAGTAGATGGAGTGGGATTGTCATTTAATGATTCAATCTTAGCTATAAGAAGATTGATATTCAATAATTTTTCACGAAGTATATCGTCCTTGATTTTCAAAAGAATATTAGTGTCAGTCTCTCCATCTTCTAGGTCAAAATCCTTCACCTCCTTTAAGCTGACGAGCTCAGAATCGGGAGGTGATGCCTCAACATAATCGATGTCCCTTACTATAAAAAGGATTGTCATCACTCGAAGTACAATCATCGTTAGAATCGAAGAAAATCTCAAAAAAATAAAGATGATCTTTTAAGCATCAAAGGGGGGATTATCATATGAATACATTGCTCAACAAGACGAATATCTTCTTCAGGATCAAAATCAGCTTCATTAATTTCTGGCGAGAGTAAGTCGATATGAGCGAGTTCACTGGCGAACTCCTCGAGAAGAGAGTCAATCTTAGGAGAATAAACTATCGAAGTATCTCGATTAAGATGGGGGGGGAGGGGGGGGGGAGGGGGGGTGTAGTAGAGAGGAGGGGCGGGGGGGGGAGGTGGGGCGGGGGGGGGGGGGGGGAGGGGGAAGGCTTTGGGTGGAGGGTAGGTTGGGGGGTGAGGGGGTGGGGGGGGGGTGGGGTCCTTGGGGGAGGGGGGGAATTGGTAGAGTGGGGGAGGGCGGGGGGGGGGGGGGATGGCAGGAGGAAGAGGGGCAGGCGAGGTGGGGGCACGGGAGCGCGGGAAGGGGGGGTCGGGGTGCGGGGTGCGCGGAGAGGGCAGAGCACGCGAGGGGGGAGGAGCGGGGGGGGGGGGGGGGGGGGGGGGGGGGGGAGGGGGGGGGGTGGGGAGGGGGGGGGGGGAGGAGGTGAGGGGGAGGGAGAAGGAGGGGGGGGGGGGGGTTGGGGGGGGGGGGGTGGGAGGGGTGGGGGGGGGGGGGGGGGGCAGAGGAGCGGGGGGGGGGGGGAACGGGGGGGGGGGGGGGGGGGTGGGGGTGGGGTATGGGACGTGGGGGCGTATGGGATACTCTTGGAAATCATAGAATCAATTTGATGCCGAGTCTGATCTTATAAAATCTTTGCTTAATTAAGATACTTCGATAGTTTATTCTCCTAAGCTTGACTCTCTTCTCGAGGAGTTCGCTGGTGAACTCGCCCATATCGACTTACTCTCGCCATAAATTAATGAAGCTAATTTTGATCCTGAAGAAGATATTCGTACTTGTTGAGCAATTTATTATATGATAATCCCCCCTCTTGAATGTTTAAAAGATCATTTTGATATTTTTTTTCTTTCGAATCTAACGATGATTGAACTTCGAGTGATGACAATCTTTTTATAGTAAGACATACGATTATGTTGAGGCATCACCTCTCGATTCTGAGATCGTTAGCTTAGAGGAGGTGAATGATTTTGACCCAGAAGATGGAGAGACTGACACTAATATTCTTCTGAAAATCAAGGATGATATACTTCGTGAAAAATTATTAAATATCAATCTTCTTATTGCTAAGATTGAATCATTAAATGACAATCCCACTCCATCTACTAATTTTGTGCTCAAGTCTCCCTCCTCATATTCCTATCCCCGTTGAGGATAGTGACATTTTCCTTGGAAAAAATAAAACCCAAACATTTCTCTCTTTACCTGAGCTTGGAGACTTTTTTAGAATTTGATATTAAAGAGAAGAATAGTGGCAGTACCACTATTCATGCTGATATTTCTCTTCTGGAGTATGATTGTTTCTACTTTGAGATTGAGCCCGAGCTGGGCGAGTTGACTAGAGTTGTGGTGGAATATATTTCTGATAATTCGACAAGAGAACTTCGTGTTTATGTGCCTAATATTTTTGCCCACACCTTTCCCACCCTTTAAATCTAGTGGCTTGACAGTTTGCCTTCCATTTTCATCCGAAAATGAGGACAAAGTTTTATAGATCTGGAATTGTCTCATTTGAAAAGAGTAGAACTCTCCCTCCTCATCTTCTATCTCATCAGGGCTTTAAAGTTTTTCAGCTTATTAATGATTCTGAAAGCCCGATGACGATTTATGGAGGGGACATTCCTATCTTGGATGTTCCTTATCTCCATTTCTATCCTCCTTGACCAAATCAAGTATGGGGGATCGAGTCAGGCTAGAGACTCGCGCAAAAACAATCGCTTCTTGGGTGAGAAAGTGGGGGGGGGGGGGGGGGGGGGGTACAACCATGCTTATCCTAGTAGTAATATAATATTTTATTAAGTTTAAATAATAATAATAATAGACGAGATGATGTATTTATAGCCCAAGTGTGGGGGCGTGCTTCTTTCTATGGTATGTGGTTCCGTTTTTGCAGGATTCCTTAAGATCGTGAAGACCCGTGCTTTATTTCCAATCTTCTAATCACCCACTCGTCTTCACGACTTCTGCTTACTTTTGAATCCTCAATCCCCGCTCTTATATATATATGTATATATATATATATATATATATATATATATATATATATATATATATATATATATATATATTGTTTCCCTTTTCACACTTGGAATTTTTTGCATTTGCCTTTTTCGTTCCTAAGTGTGGGGGTAAAACCCGATATTTTTGAACATTGAGGCCAATGTTCCATTCTAAGTGTGGGGGGGATTTCTGTCGAAATATGATCTTACCTGTGCCTTGCTGTGTCCCTTGCAACCCCGTTTTGACCTTAGTTTTTGCTTAATTTTATGCCTAAAAAATGATGAAAATATAAAAATATAGAAATAAGTAGGCCCGTAGAACTAGGTAGCTTTTGACTTGACCGAGTTTTGAACTCTAGCTTTCCCCTTAGCTTTCGAGACTTAGCGTTTGCTTAACTTTAAAATTTTGCAAAGAACGAAAAATGATAGAGTTAAATATAAGTTAGATGCTAAGCGTGGAGTAGTTGGATCTCTTTAGAGCTCATAGAGGTTAATTGTGGCTTTTTGCTCCCACCAGCTTAATAAACGTTATATAATTGTTAAATAAATAAAGTTACTTTGGTTTTTGCGATTCTTAGTTTAAATCCCTTCGTAGAGATTCCTTCTGGTGAAAGTAAGGTACACATCGAGGTTTTGTCAGTGTTGTGGGGAAATAGACTCCTGGACCATGGTCGGCTCGCATACCGATGTGACAGTTGTTAAAAGACCACAGGACTTGAAATTTGGCTATAATAATAATTATGTAATAAACCGAAGCCGAAATAAGACCACTACCTCTTGCCGGCTCACAACCGATGTGGTAGTCGTTTAAAGGGTGGAGGTAATAATAATAATAAAAACTGTGGGCTGATAAAAGTTTACTGCCTCTTGCCGGCTCACAACCGATGTGGCAGTCTTCAAAAGAAGGCCCATAGTAAGAATAATAATCCGAGACTGATAAAAGTTTGCTGCATCTTGCCGGCTCACAACCGATGTTGCAGCCTTCAAAAAGGTCGAGGATCTCCGAGGTCGAAATAAGACTCCTGGACCATGGTCGGCTCGCATACCGATGTGGCAGTTGTTTAAAGGACCGAGGTTTAATAATGTTGCAATAATAATAATAAAGCCAAATTTCAACTCTAGGGTTATCTAAATAAAGCCTCCGTCTCTGGACTCGTAGTTGAGTTGTTTCGGATGAAATAAAAAGGATAACCCCTAAATCATGTGAAATTAGAACCTTAATGTGGACCTTATTCTCACCATATCGTCTCTTTAGGAAATGATTTCAAACTAATTATGGTCTAAACCGGGCACCTTTATGATAATAAGGACATAATTTATTTGTCACCAATAATAATAATTATAAAATCCTTAGAGAAAATTAGTAATACGGGAGTGAAAAGTAGTTGCGTGTACACAATTAGCATTTATGAGTAGTCTTAGCATCTAATTGTTATATTTGGTTTGATTTCGTTTTAAAAATCTAAGTTTGGTGGTATTGTGAAAATCAAGGATCTGAACTCCCTTTCGGTTCTTAAAGCCTTTTAAATAATATTATTTAATTCTTTCTTAGTTTTTTTTAATCTTGATTGAATAAGTGGTTAAAAACTGGGCGCTTTCGGAAATAAAATATTTTTGAGACCTTATTAATGGACCGTTTTCGGTTCTGTTTGATTGTGAGGGCTCATAAGGTAAGGGGGTTTTTAATTATTTATTTCTGGGCGTCTTTATTAACATTAGAGTGGGACCCAACATGGCATCGCGTGGGGGAATTTTGATGTTTGCTATAACACAATCATTTGTTACCTTGGAACTGCTTAAAAAAATGGACTATAAAACACTAAATATGAGTAATTATGTTTGCAAATATGTTGTATTGTGTTTCAATGTCTTTATCAAGTACAATGATTGAAAACAAAGCAAAAACGGTAATTTTTCAGAGTGACTTTCGACGATGTTAATTTAATACGTTTATCCTATCGAGGTTCAAATGAATCGTTAATGTTTCCAAACGATCACACCATTGGAAAAGCATGAAATTATGAGACCAGACGGTAACCGTTCCTTTAATTTTTGAACCGGTCCAAATAATAATAAAAGGACCCGGTCAAAATCATTTGACCCTATCTATTTAAATCTAAAATGGACCAAAATGTAAAAGGTGTAAAGAAATAGAAAGTATAAGTATACAACAAAGATGGATATCCCCAGATGGTTGGGGACGTTGGGGGTTTATACGAGTAGGTGCAATTTTCAAACCCCATTGCTCCCAAAAAATCTTTTTAGTTGAAGCCACATCCTCACCAGCCTGACCTAATATTATACCCTGACACGTGGCACCGCAGCTCGGTACGAGGTTAAGGCTATTATGGGCATTTATGGCTCATAAACAGCAATGATTAGCTACAATTCTTGGGCGTGGGATCCAAGAATAGATCCAGTGCTTTGATTGGTTCTTTATAGCTGGCATACAGGAAATATCTATTAGCCCCTCCCACTTGGCTACAAATAGGACGACTAGATTCAGAGCTTACGATCATATCAAGAATTCGTTTTTTGTTTTCTTTTTTTCACGCAGCAAGAAATAGGAGTAGAAATAGTTTTAGTTTTAAATTTAGCTTATGAAAGTGTCTTATTTCCACCAGCGTTATTCACCATTATTGTAAAATGAGCTTATTTCTTTTAATGAAGGATGGTGTTGATTAGTGCTTATAATCTTTCGGCTTATTCAATTTTTTTTCTTTTTTTTGGCTTATCAAACATTAGCATTTCATAAGCTTATTTCTGGCTTATTTGCTGAGCTTTTTTAGAAATAAGTGGTAAAACAAATGAGTAGTATCATAGCTTATTTGATTTGTTTGCCTATTTCTTTTATAAGCTTTGATTAAATAAGTTTGTAAATGAGATTTATGGAATCTACTTATTTCTATTAAATTTAGTTAGCTTATTATCCTTATAGTGATGGTTCTGATCGAATAAGCTCTCTTTAAAAAGCTTTTTCGTTTGGAATCTAACCAAATAATCAAATAAGCTTTAGCTTATTTCATTTCTTTTCCATTTTCTCAGCTTATTTCGTGTTGGATCTAGGCTTATATTTAACCGAATAAGCCTTTGCTTATTATCGGTGTGTTTTTTTTGCTTGGTTCGTCTTTTGCTTATTTTAATTTTTGCTCGATTTGAATGCTAAAGAAAAGTTCATCGAGCTTATAAGCTTACCTTATGTATAAGCCTTGTCACTTTTTGGTTTCGAGAGCGTTTAAATTATGGTTAGCTTATTTTCATTTTAGATCTCGCTTTTAGTTACTAGTTTCTTTCCATCTTAGCTTATATTTTGTTTTATAACATGCTTATTTGATCTCGTATCCTTAAAGGAATTTTTTGTAATAATTTGTTTGGTTTCAAACGGGCCTAAATCCAATCAAGCCCAACGGTTCATTTGAAACAAGTTTTCTCAAATTTTACAAAATTTGTTTGTAGTTTTAGATTTATAAAAGTGTTTAAAATAATTTTCAATTTTTTTTATTATTAGTTTAGCTTAATTAGATTATACATAAAACGGTTTCTTAATAATTATATGTTTATAAAACCTTCTTTGTTTTGATTTTTAGACCGGGTCAACTCCATGAGGGCGTGGAGCTTACGGGTTGTATAAGCTAGCCTATTTTCTAAGTTTAGAGCTTATTTAGATTTTTCTAACTTATTAGAGAATAAAGTTTAAATACTTTATAATCTATTAAGTAAATAAAGTCTAAATAAGAAATACACTTAGCATTATGTCTAGTTTATATAATCGGGTGGTTTCGTTCTTATCGGTTTCGTCATTCGGGTTCTACTACTTTTTTTCCCCTTATTCCATTATTAAGTAGTTTTAAACTTAATATGCTTTTTATTATCGTTATGCTTATTATTGTTAGTTTAGTTGCCATGTTTAGCGAGTAGATTTATTTATGCTTGTTAAGTAAATTGGTGAATAGTGAATTAAGTGTGAAATTTAATAAGTGACTAGTGATTAATAATTTGCAATAGTTATTTAGTTTAGTGTTTTATTTAGTCGAACGGGCAAAAGCCGTAATATTAAGTAGGCATTAAACTAGTAATTAATATCTCGATAAAAAGTTGTTTTCAATATTAAGCCAACGTTTTAAGGAAACGATTATTTAAACGGATATTAATTCGTCATTAAGATCTAAAACTTCACACTTAAAAATCTATTCACTTTTACTTGACAAGCATATTTTTCATCTTATTAGCTTGCTTGTTAATTAGTTCAATCTAGTTTATCGCTATCTTTAGTTTTAATTAAAACTAAAAATTAAAAGAAATTCAGGCATTAAATTAGGAACATTTACGTGGATTTCAATTCATCTCTCGTCAGGACATGACATCCGGGAGATTAACTATTACTTGTCCTCAAGTAATTGTCATATCAAACCGGATGCTCTCTAAATTATAATCAATTTGAGATATTTAGGATATATATATATTTTTATATATACTATTTGGATCGAATTAGACATTTATGCTGCTGGTTCTGAAAACCGTCCTCCTATGCTTAACAAAGAGAACTATGTTCCATGGTCTTCTCGTCTTCTTCGTTATGCTAAGAGTAGACCAAATGAAAAGTTAATCTACAATTCCATTATAAATGGTTCATATGTCAGACGAATGATTCCTGAACCAGGTGATTAAAACCGTGAAGTTCCTGTGAATGAAACCTTTAATGAGCAAACAGATGATGAACTCACTAAAAAGGAACTTAAACAGGTTGAAGCCGATGATCAAGCCATTCAGACTATTCTTCTCGATCTTCCTGAAGACATCTATGCTGCTGTTGATAGTTGTAAATCTGCTTCGGAAATCTGGTTACGTGTTCAACAAATGATGAAAGGTTCTGATATTTGAATTCAAGAGAAAAAGGATAAGTTGTTTAATGAACGGGAAAGGTTTACTTCTACTGATGGGGAATCGATTGAATCTTACTATCATCATTTCTCAAAGTTGATGAATGATTTAAAGAGAAACAAATATTTTCCAGGAAAGATTGCCAGCAATCTCAAGTTCCTAAACAACTTACAACCAGAATGGAGTGGCCATGTTACCATTGTTCATCAAATAAAGGATTTGCATACATCAGATTACACTCAGTTGTATGATTTCTTGAAATACAATCAAAAGGAGGTAGATGATTTAAGAGCTGAACGACTTGTAAAAATACATGATCCTTTGGCACTCATGGCAAATTCCAAAAATCCTTTCAATTATCTAGTGTTTCACCCAAATCAACCATCACCAAGTACCTACATGCAACAACCACTTCCCAACAACAACACTATAACCCACAACCATCATTCAACCCAAACTACATGCAACAACCATTGCCAAATCCCAAAGACATTACAGATCCCACAACTGCAATAAACATGGCACTTGTTCTAATGGCTAAGGCATTCAAACTAAACTACTCAAACCCCAACAAACAAAAACAAATAGAATTTCACAAACCCTCGTAATAGGCAGATGCTCATCCAGTGTTATGAACTATGGTCAAGAAAAATAGATGCAAGATGGTTAGAGGCAATGGTGGGAATCAGTTTAGATAGTATGCTGGGCAGAATGTTAGGACACCGTAAGGGTATAATGCAGTACCCGATGTCAGGATTCAGGTTGTTCAGAATGCAGTTCTGAATCCGGCGTCAAATGTTGGAAATCAGAATGGGCTTATTGTTGTTCCGGGGATTGCTAATCAAATCCAAAAGGAATGGTAATGTTGTAGCAACGCGGCCAGGGTAAATGCAAAGTGGGAATAATGGAGTAATCAGGATAAAGGTGTTACAACTGCAGAGGAATGGGTATCTTTCTAGGTAGCTGCACAGAACAGACCAGAGAAGGGATGCTGCTTATCTTCAGACTCAGTGCATGATTGCACAAAAAAAGAACATGAATCCAACTCCAAGCTGAAGAGTTTGTGATTTTATGGCAGCTGCACGGATCTGATGAGATTGAATGAATTCAATGCAAATCGCATTTTATGGCTAATTTGCAGCAATCATCGACATCAGATACTCAGACTGTACAAAGCTTCACGTCTATGAATTCAGACGGATCAGGCTAAGGTACAAACCATTAGACAATTGCTATAATATTGATATATTAGATAGATCACTAAAGAGGAGCAGTATACTGAGCTACTCGAGCCCAATTCCTGAATGCACCCCAAGTACAACAGAAAGATAGTAACGTTATTTTCTGAGGTATTTCTAGTGTGGAACAAAGTAGTGAACAGTATATCAACATCCTCAACTATTGAGGAAACCTCAGTGCTTTATTTTGAATGCATGTATATAATAATTTGGAAATTGAAGTTGAGAAAGTCAACACGGTCAATTGCAAGTTGAGAGAAACTCAGCTATTTTGACCATTGAGCTTGCTGAGATAATTAAAAATTAAAATGTTTTTTTAAAATTAGTCAAGAAAAATATGACAAACTTGAAAGGTGTTATCAAAAGTCTGTTTATCAAGAGCAATGTCTTACTAAAAAGATAAATGCACTTCACTTAAGTTTCGGTAAACAAATAACGACTTTGAATGAGGAAATTTTCTATAAATTAAAATAACTAAGCTTCGAAGGTAAATCAATTGGTTTCTTCTCTTCATGAAGAAAAGAAAAGGTTGAAGTTTGATTTCAAAATACGCGAAGACGAGCTTCTTGATAAACAAATTCAACTTGAGAATAAGATACAGGAATTATATAATATTTTGGTTAAAACGAGTCAATCGATTCAAACGATGCACATGCTTTCACCTAAGCCAGACTCGTTTACCACACCAAACAAAAAATGGCTTTGGGTTATCAAAATCCTTTTTATATCAAGCAAGCTCAATAGAAAAACATAGTTTTGAATAATGAAAAGTTTTTTATTAGAAAAGCAATGATCCTCCTGTTGGATGGAATTTCCGGAGGGAGACACTTGAACTTGCTCAAGAGAGTCGCTTAAAAATGAAACAATTGAACAAAGAAATAAAACCGGCAAATTATACAAAGATTAATCATCTTTCGGGGGTTTTTGTTTCTCAAACGGCCAAGTCACGTGAAGAGTTATATTTTTCAATGCTCCGAAAACTGCCAATGTTTTCTAAACAATTTCAATAACCAAATGAAGAGAGTAATCGGATGATATCTAAAATACACCAAGTGTTGCAAAACCGAAAATTTCTAAATGAGGTAAAAAAGCACCATTGTAACTTCATTCAAACATTTGTCAAAACAAAAAATGAGACTTTAGATATAACAAAATTGTCGTCTTTATTTGTTCACCAAGAGATTCACAAAATTGTAAAAGGACCGAAATTTTCCCTATCGTTAACCAAGTTGATGCTAGATTGCAAAATTTCAAAATATAATTTTTGAAAGAAGTAGCCAAATTTGTTTGAGACTTCAAATCTTTTGCAAAAGAAGCTGATGAATCTCTTGCTAAACACAAGGCTTTAGAATTGGAAATCGAGCGTCTCTTGAGAGCAGTTGTCAGTCAAGATATTATGTCTATTGTGCAAAGTAATTCTGTTGTAGATACATCCAATCTCCAAACTGAGCTTGAACGTACGAAAGAACGTTTTGAAAATTGTATCATTAAAAAGGAGAATGAATATGCTAAACTTTGGAATGATTGGTACAAAAAGTGTGAAGAATGCAAATATGGCAAAATTTCATACGATAAAAGCCCCCCCTTTTTTTTTAAATGACAAGCACAAAATATCTAATGTTGCAAGCTTCATATTGGAATCTCAGGGTAAATGTGAGGATACTCCATGTGTATCAGATACCCTTGATCCTTTGTCTTAGAAACTAGAAAATAAGAACGTAGAATTAGAGTTTTAGGTTCAGAATGATGAAAAGAAAATGCTCATCTTACGACCACATACAAAAACCTGTTTGACTCTATCTCAGTGACACGGGCTCAAACCAAAACTATTTTTGACTCTTTGCAAGATAAATTACATGACACGATCTATGAAAATACTAAGTTAAGAGCTCAATTATTTGACAAGGTTTCTGAATAAAAGGACACAACCAAAGGTTTGAGTGTAAATACTCAGTTTTGTAAGCAATTAATTTTAGGAAAACCACCTTCTTCTTCTGGATCAAAAATCTATGCTGTAACTCCTTTTCTAAAATCTAAGGGTCTTCCCAAGATCGATGAGACACATGCTTTGTCAAAACCAGTCACTTCAAACTCGGTACCCACACAACAAGAATCAAAAGTTATGAAAAATGAATATGTTATTGCCCCAGGAATGTTTAGGATTAATCCTTTTAAGCCTTCTAGGGAAGCAAAGTCTATGCCTAACAAAGTTAAAGAAAGCATTAGGACAAATCCGATCACTATTTCACAACCTCATGTCATAATAAAGAAAGGTGTTAATTCTAACTTAAATGGGTTGTCTTCTACAGGAGTAGGCAACACTGCTAAGACCAGAAGGCCACAGCCTAGGAGCAATACAAAGAATGATAGGATCCCTTCTGCGTCTAAGAGTAGTTGCATCAAGAATAAAGAAGTTGAAGTAGAAGAACACCTTAGGAATTTACTGCTTTCTAAGAATAAGAAACATGTGTCATCTGAATGTAATAACATTAAGCTTTCTATTCGGAATGATAAATCTAAAGTTGTGTGTGCTATGTGTAAGCAATGTTTAATTACTGCTAATCATGATGTCTGTGTACTTAATTATGTGAATGACATGAATTCTCATGGTAAGAAACAAAAGGCAAATATTTTAAACACTGAAAATCAAAAGAAACAAAAGCCAAAGGTTATGAAACCTAAGAAAGTAGGGTCTAACGAAAGACTTGCTTCACCTAAGCCTAGTAAACCTAGATCTTGCCTTAGGTGGTTACCGACTGGAATACTTTTTGACCTTAAAGGAAAAATAATTAAATCCAATAAATCAGAGAGTCAATCTGACTACTCTAAAGGTGATAATGCATGTATCACTAATCCTCAGGAACCTACAAGAAAACGGTTTCCAAATTCTACTTTTTCTTTGGTAGGTCATTCAAATCTGTTTATGGTGAGTAGACGTAGGATGCTGAAAGCACATGACAGGAAATCTAAAGCTTCTCATAAGTTTTGTCTGGAAGTTCTTGGGAACCGTCCACTTTGGAAATGATCATGTTGCTGCAATTCTAGGTACAATGATCTTCAATGGGGAAATTTTTTGATCACCAATGTTTATTTCGTTGAGAGCTTAGGGCACAACCTTGTCTCACGGTAGTTATATTTTTGTCGAAACAGAAATTAGGTACGCTATCCCAGAAGAACCCAATGATTTTGTCATAAATATAGAAAGAGAGTTTTGATTTTGTATAAAAGAAAATCGCACAACAAACCATACACAACAATAATCCATAAATGGCCCCTGTTTCTCTCCCAGTTTGCCTCCTAGCTCGTAGTTACATTTACCAAGTCCATGGTTATGGCATCAACTTTATCCCACCATCAATTTTAGACAAACCATAAGATGACCTGCCAAAAATGATCTTGCACCGGTCATCTAAAATTCAAATAACATAAAGAACATCTTTGTCCCTCCAATAGTGTCAAGGAAAAATGAAAAAGTGGCATCTCACCCACCAAAAAACCCTACTAATTCAAAGCAAAGGTTACACCTTCTTCATATGGATTTGTATGGTCCGATGAGAGTCAAAAGTATCAATGGAAAGCGGTATGTTCTGGTGATAGTGGATGACTATTCTCGTTACACGTTGGTTCACTTTCTCAGATCAAAGGATGAAGCACCATAAGTAATTAAAACTTTCCTGAAGAAAATTCAAGTCCTTTTACAAGCTCCAATCATTATTGTAAGAACAGACAACGGCACAGAATTCAAGAATCAAGTGCTTAAGGAATACTTTGATAGTGGCATCTCTCACCAAGCATCTTATATCCGAACACCTTAACAAAATGGAGTAGTGAAACGAAGAAACCGCACGCTAGTGGAGGCTGGTAGAACAATGTTGATTTTTTCCCGTGCATCGTTATTCTTATGGGCTAAAGCGATTGCTACTGCGTGCTACACTCAAAACTGCTCCATCATTCACCGTCAATTTGACAAAACACCATACGAGCTTATTAATGGCAGAAAATCGGATATCTCCTTTCTTCATGTATTCGGGGCTCTCTGTTATCCCAAAAATGACCGTGAAGACTTTGGGAAACTTGGTGCAAAAGGTGACATTGGTTTTTTCATTGGTTACTCTGCTAATTCCTGTGCTTACAGAGTCTACAACCGAAGGACAAAGAAAATCACTGAGACAGTGAATGTGACATTCGATGAGCTTTCATCAATGGCTTTTGAACAAAGCAGTTTAAAACCCGGGCTTCAAAGCATGACTTCTAGACAAATCAGTTCAGGACTTGATCTTACTTATGCTTCTTCAACAATAACAACTCAACAACCAACTAAACATGAATTGGATTTACTGTTCGAACCTATGTATGATGATTATATTGGTGGTCAACCGTCAGCTGCTCCAAGAACTGCTCTGGCTGCTCAAGCACCTCAAGTTCTTCAGACTCTAACAACATCTACAACAATAGCAGACACCGCACCGACACCAAAAAATTCATCCTCTCAAGCTACAAATATTCCAAACACTTCATCGGATGTTGACAAGCTTGAAACACAACAAAAACATGTTCAGCAACAAAATAATCAAGCTCCACTCCAGCCCAATCTCTCTCGTTGCTGACAATGTTTCCAAATGCTAGTCAATGGAAATAAACGTTTGTTACCCTTTCGCTACATCCATCAACAAGTGCGCTGAAATCATCATCATCACAATATGGTGGATCCATTTGAAAATGCATATGAAGTTTTAACCAACCATACCCTCATGAATATCAGTGGACTAAGGATCACCCTCTGGAACAAGTGATAGGAGAACCCTCACGACCAGTTTTGACAAGGAATCAACTCCGAACAGATGGTAACATGTGCATGTATGCATTAACTGTGATCACTATGGAACCAAGTAATGTCAAAGAGGCTATGAAAGACCCTGCATGGATTGAATCAATGCAAGAAGAGCTTCTCTAGTTTAAAAGGCTTGATGAATGGGTGTTAGTTCCTGCTTCAGATAACATAAAACCCCTAACTTTCAAATGTTTATTCAAAAACAAGCATGATGCACAAAACACGGTCATCCGAAACAAGACTCGTCTGGTTGTGAGAGGGTATCGCCAAGAGGAAGGAATAGACATCAAAGAATCCTTCGCTCTGGAGTGTGAATACTCAGTTTAGAAAGCAATCAATCTTGGGAAAATCACCTTCTTCTTCTGGATCAAAACTCTATTCAGTAACTCCTTTTCCAAAATCTAAGGGTCTTCCCAAGATCGATGAGACACATGCTTTGTCAAAACCAGCCACTTGAAACTCGACACCTTCCTCTCATAAATCAACAGTTGTGAACAATGAAAGAGTGATTTCTCCAGGAATCTTTAGGATTAATCCCTTTAAAGCTTCTAGGGTAGACAACTTTGTGCCTAACAAATATGTAAAAGCAAGCGTTAGGACAAAACCGATCACTGTTTCACAACCTCGTGTCATCACTAAAAAAGATGTAAATTCTATTACAAATGGTTTATCTCATAAAAACATTGAAGGCACTACTAGGGCCAGAAGACCACAGCCTAGGAACAATCCTAAGAGTGATAAGGTCCCTTTTAAGTCTAAGAGTAGTTGCCTCTCGAATAAGTTAGAGAAATTAGAAGAAAACCATAGGGGTTTATAGTCTTCTAACTATCCGGACCATACGTCATCTGAATGTAATAACATTAAGCTTGCAATTTGAAATGAAAAATCTGAGGTTATTTGTGCTACATGTATGCAATGTCTAATTACCGCTGATCATGATGAATGTGTGCTTCAGTATGTAAATGACATAAAATCTAGAAAGAAAAACCAAAGTTCTAATGTTTCAAAAATTGAAAATCAAAAGAAACACAAGGCAAATGTCAAGAAATCAAAGATGTTAAGTTCTAAAGACAGACTTGCTTCATCTAGGCCTAGCAAACCTAGAATTTGCCTTAAGTGGTTACCAACTGGTAGAATTTTATACCTTTGTGGAAAAATAACTTCATCCAGTAACGCTGAAAGTGAGTCTGACACATCTGTGTGTGATAATGCAAGTGCTTCTAACCCCCAGGAACCTACAAACAAAGGGTTTCCTAGTTCTACTTTTTTCTTAGCAGGTTTTCGATACTCCGGAGGCAGAATTCATGTATCTATCCGCTAGCTGTCTTCTGAGTTCGTCTAGGGATGACTTATGTACACTTCAGTGCATAACCCGAGCTTCAAATAAAAGGGGAGTGTACGCTTCAGTGCGCTTTACTTTCAAAAGAATAGACATCTTCTTGTTTTCAAAACAGTTGAACACAATTTTTCAAGAATTTTTCAAAAGGATTTTCAAAATCTTTCAAAGTTTAGTGTTCAACACTCCCTCCTCATGTCGCTTTCAAAATTCGAATCATTCTTTATAAGTGGGTCAATTTTTGAGGGGGAGCTTTTTTGAAAACCAAGTTTTAATGCTTTTAGACACATCCTCGCATACCTTCTTTTGTGTGTCTAAAACATTACTCAACTGTAAATATATATCAGAAAAGCAAAATATAAAAATATAAAACCTATAAAAGCAAAATATAAAATCAAAAATTTTAAAAATACAAAAATAATATTCTCTGACATGTCTCTCGACAGTCGATAACATTTGCGCACCTAGAAATGTTGATTAATATTAACACGGGTGAATAAATGAAGTTCGAGCGAGAGTTTCAAATGCGTTCAAAACATATCTTTTCAAAAAATTTCTCTACGACTTCTAAGTAAATGTCAGCTTAGGACTTGGTCACTAAAGAAAGGAAAATGTTCATTTATGTACATTTATCCTAAATAACGGGAAGTTCACATCTTCTCGGTCTTGAGCAATGTCATGCAAACATTCAAAGTTTGTGAATGCTCAAGAGAAGCACCAAGAAAATGACAATTAATAAGATACATATAAAATCATTTTCCTGTTGAGCATAATTTTTCAAGATATTTTCAAAAAGAAAATTTTAAATTCTTTTAAAATTGTGTGCTCAACAAACTCCCACTCCAAGTTTTCATTCTAATATTTTATCGAGGGGGGGTATAATAATATGATTCCTTCTGTATGCTCGTATGTTTTCCCAAGACTTAGTTAGACTCATGTGAATTACTGGACATTAATTTGTTTTTTAATTCACTAATTGTCAAAAATTGTCACCACATATGCAATTTTTGAGGGGGAGAATAGTGATTAAAATGTGATCAATACGGATTAAAAATGGATACGATCTTTAATTTATAAGTGTGTTCTCAAACCTAGCATGTGCAAAACTCTTTCATAACATGGTGCATATGTGTAGAGGGAGCTTTTTGGTAATTCTGGAAACTCTCGATGTGTCATAAATGATTTCTCAGACACGTTGATTGATTTTTATCAAATGGTTTTATGGATCTTCATGGCAATACCCCAAAGACCGACCAACTGTTGTTTCTCAAAGAGTTATAAGGCGGTAAAGGTTAGGTATATTCGTTCTATGATCCAGCCAGAACCGAAGGGATCTACCCAAGAACACTCTATTAGATAGAGTAGAAGTCCTAGGTATGATTGAAAAAAGGAGTAAAGTGAGAATAAGAGTATAGTGCTGACTGAGATGGAGCTAGTGCTGGAATAAACCCTACAAGGTACTAGTCATGAAGTCTCGGTAAGCACTGAAGGGGTTGAAGAATGAAAAAGAATTATACGGATAAAGGGTGAAATGAAAGAAGCCCTCTATACACCTAGGCAGAAACCAGGTCAATACATCTGTTGTCAGAATCACAATGATGATTGCTGACATTGAAGACTGGCATCATGGACCCAGTGATGCAATACACAACCCTCCCTAGCCACTCGGAATCTCTCAAAAGATTTTTTTTTATTTCTCACAGAGATCAACACGTTTCTATCGGCTTTCTCATTCCGAGACCATTGATATTGAAAAGGTGGCAGTCTGCTCCAACCTCCGATTACCAAATAACAAATGCGCACTTATAGAGTCTAGAGCCAACGAGATCCATTAAAAATCTCACTAGGACACACATTCCAATATACAAAATGTCGTACATCATTATACAACATTTGGTATCAAAAAGTCCTACGCATTATCCTTGTGGTAATTGCCAGAACATTTAGAGTGATACTCTTTAGTATTAACAGTGATGAATGGAAATCCTTCCGGAGTCATCATCAAACAGCTCTGCGGTAAGTGACTTGCGAGATTCTAAATGAATCAAGCTTGTGTCAACTGGATATCAATTTTGGTCTAGTATATGAATTGACGACTCAATCAGAAAGATATTAACTATCTGATTCACTCTTACCATGTTGTCTGCTTTGAGACGTTTTGGTAATGAGAACAAGAAAGTACGGTAAATCTAATGCAAACACGTTAGAGGATCTAAAACTTTGAGCTGGAAACCTTGTTAAGGAGGTTCTTCTAAATTGAACCTACCTGATCACATGTACAATATTTATACTGTAGAACTCTCATCATGAAACCGGAGGTTAATGTTACCGAACTTAAGGCGAATGACAAAGCCATATTCTTCTATATTTGTTGTTTATTACTAACATAAATTTTCAAGTATAAGTGACGGTGTTACAACCTCATTCCAGCGAAGTCAAGATTCACCACCTCATGCTCAATCAACAATGATAATACATGATGAAAGCTCAAGTACATGTGTCAAAGTCTTCTGCAATCTCTGATGTACAAGCACTTCCTTAAAAAGAACATTTTTGACAAGATTGTCAGACAATAACAAAGATATATCTTACAAGTGGATCAAGTACTACTCCTACCATGATGTGGTACAAGTAATCATGTTAAAGAAAATATTGAGGAAGATTGTTAGCAAGCTTTCAAGACCTTGAGCATGAGGGTGGAGACACAAGATCGCAAGGAGGCATAAAGATTCAGAGATATCAGTAGTCAAGACAAATGAAGGCCAAAGACTATGATATCATTATTTTATCAAAGAACGTCAAGTTAAAGATCAAGATTCAAGATCACAAGCATGCAAAAGGAACTTCAAAGAATTCCTAAGTCTACAAGGTTCCAGGTCTCAATACGTCATAAGAAGTGAAGCCATATGTGCAATGACCACCCCTTAGGGGGAGATTGTTAGACTTAGTTTTTATTAAAGTGATGGTCATTAATATTCCTGAACCTTGTATTAGTTTAGTCTATGTTTCCGGGAATTCTATAATCTAATTGGGTCTAAGTTACGGGCTTAAAGCCCACTAGGAATCAAGCTCGGTCCATGGAAGCCCATGTAAGCCCACTCTATGTACTATATAAATCCCTCTCCAAGTGTGGAGAGGGTGTTGCTTCTCATTTTCTCATAGTTCAAGTAACCATTTTTCTCTTTTATTTCTCTCTCTAGCTCTTTCTCTCTCTAAGATTTTTTTCTCTTATATTTATGTTTTGTGGTGATGAAATGATATCCTATCAGGTTTCTTCCATTATTCTTATCTAAGCGTTACCTCATTAAGCCCCCCAGTCTATGTAGACGAATTGTAAATTTAGTGTGCATAGACTTTAATGATTTGGTTAGATATGCATTTTTATACGTTTTTAGTAAATGTGGAAGTTATATGATGACAAATTGAACTTGAAACCATGATATTTGCAGTGAGTATAGTGTAGTATAACATATTATGTGTCTTAACCCAATAGATGTCGCATGCTTGAATTTAAAGCTTATCTTGATGTGTCATGATCGTGAGCGAACCTTAGTCAACTAAACCAACAGCGACTAAAAGGTCAAAGAAATGAGACTTATACTAACGTGGATCTACCTGTGAAGATTTAACATGTAATCCATTAGAAAATAAAACCATGACTTGATCATTTAATAGGTATAGCCATGTGAAACTTTGCTAAAGTCGAAAACCAAATAAGATGTAATCACCGTAAGTGTTAGTACTTATCACTACCCTTTTGTCAAAGCCAAAACCAATGGTACTTTAAGTAAACTACCACGATACCGATAAAAGATAATGCAATGATACAGATGGCTCAAAGAGAGATATTTCTATGTCTATATTGGCCCTTATTTTTTGACCAAGTAGACATGTTTAGACCTGGTAGTAGTGCCTATTGACATTGACCGAAGCCATGTATATAATTAAGTGTTAAAGATTAGCGATGATCTTTGAATTATACTTTGATTAAGCTCATTGGCATTGTTATTTTTATACTTAAGGTGTTTTTTATTTATTGCATGTTTATGGCTCTAATGGTAGGACGAGGGCTTAATTCGTGCATCATTGTCATTTTGTACATATTAAGTGTAACACCCCGCTAAAGCGGAAACACGGAGTGTGACAACACAAGGCACAGGTAATAGCACAACACCATTTATTAATTAAACAAGAATAGTACTTTATTACAATATTTGTCTTAGCCGAACATTGGCTTTAAAACATAAGTTTTGACTTCACATAAGCTTCATCTTGATATTAAAAGATTTAAAATAGATGACACGGTGAGAATCCACAATGCAATTGCCTTCAAAAGAAACTTACTAACGATCACCTGAAATGCATGAGAAAACGGGTTAACTATGAAAATAGTTGGTGAGTACAGGGGTTTTATGAAAATGTGGTAAAAACCCATTTATAAATAAGTCCTCATGGCAAGAGTCCTATAAAACCAATCTATTACGAGTCCCGCCCATACAAGACTTGTAATAAAATACATGTAGAATACTAGTTATCTAATCACATCATCATACAGTTCCTATAATTTATAAAAGAATAAATTATGGCCAGAGTCATATAAATTTATCCCATACAAGTCCCGCCCATACAAGACTTGTATCGGATAAATTCACACACAATTTCATAATAAATAGATATGTCAAATAATAGAAAATCAAAATGTTCAAAGCCACTTGGTTAATATTAAAGTACAAAGTCCAAGTAAATGCACACGCAATAAATATTGTCAAAGAAAAAATGAACGACTGCCCCTATATATAAATATTATGCAAATTTTAGAACAGTGGAACGCGAGGTTGGCCGACCTCAAATAGCGCTACCCATAATATTTACACTCCTGTTCGGTGGAGCGCAACAAGTACGTATAATTGGGTAAGAACAGGAACCCAATCAAGGGGGACTTAGATAGGTGGGGGAAAGAACAGGATCCCAAACACCTAACATTATATCCATGCACCTTACGTATTCACACAACATACGCAAGTCTCGTCTAAATAAAAGTTACACGTATTAGAAATATAATACATGAAGTTTAATATTAACCAAGTCTTACATATTATAAAAATAATATGCGAAGTTCAACGATGTACAAATCATACGTATATGAAAAGATGATAAGCAAAGCTCAATTTAATAAAGTTACGCGTATATAAAACAATATGCAAAGTCTTAATATGACAAATGATAGATTTAAATCGGTTCATAGGATGCAAAAATCCCCAAAATAGAAAGCGGTAAAACGAGGATCTTGTGAATACTCAAAAGTACTTATCAAGTTTGTTTGGTGGTGTTTCAAAGGAAGTTCAAAGAGTCCAGTATAACTTAAAAATATCAAATAAGTCCATATAATCTAAATAGTCCAAAAAGTCCATTTAGTTCGAAAGTCCATTTAGTCCAAAAAGTCTATTTAGTCCAAGTAGTTCAAATGTCAAAATAGTCCAATAAAATCAAATATAATTCAAGTAATTCACAAAATTCAAGTAGTTCATAAAATTCAAGTGGTTCATAAGGCAATAACAATCATGCATTTCACCCAAAAAACATATAAAATAACTTAAAAGAATGGCCGTGAACTCACCTTATAGCAATGATGAGGGTGGAACAATCGAATACGAAGAGAATGACGACAAAGAAATCCTATTCGCGACATAAAATAGCGACGCGCTATTAGGAGAATGAAATATAGAATGAAACGACGCATAAGTCATTTATAAAAAAAAATAGTAGAATCCATATGTGTGTGTCTTAGGCTATAAAAACGAGCCTTTAAGAAAATATAATATTCGAATTTAAGTTACGCCACTTATAATAAAAAAATACTATTTTTGGAACGTTGCTATTTTATGAAAGTTTCTATTTCTGGAATGTTTAAAAAACTGGGACGTTCATACCGTCCCTTAATATATGTATAGCTTCCATTATCACCAACGCACTAAGAAACTTAACACTTAAGCTCTATTACCATTTCGATATATATTTATATTTCAAAAATAGAATTTACTATTTTTAGACATGTCCAATGCAACCCTAATACTAATATTTTGTGATACAATAGCAATCGCTAAAGGGTTTCCAAACTCAACGGACACGAAAACCGCTAAAAAAAATCCACAATTTTAAATTCCAATCATCTATACCCTTTTTTACCTTTTTTGAAATTTTTTGCCTAACTTTGAATAAGATTATCTCCGTCATTTTTCACTTTTAGACTTAAAATCTTAAGTTACTTTAGGTAAAACATCATTTTGAACAACTTTCATGCTTTACTCGGAAGCCAAAATGGACTCGAAAGGGCCCAAATTACCCGTTTTTTTTCCTGCGAAGAAAATACAAGTTGACAGTTTTGGCGAAAATATTCCCAACTTTATGTGACCTTAACTACTTCGTTTTTACACTATTAATCTTAAAATCCCGCAATACCTTCTGAAAAAAATATTTTCAGACAATTTTTGTGCTTTACACGAAATCCGGTTCGGATCAGAAAGGGTCTGAAAACTTCAAATCAAAACTGCATCAGATTACTATTTTTATAAATTGCTGTCAAATTTTTTATAAATTTGCAAAACTTAAATTGGCCAAAACTCCCTTTTTCTACACTTTCAAGCTTTGAACGCCCACGCGACCTCTAGACAACATCGTTTCGGACAACTTTCGTGTTTTACACGAAGCCCAAAACGGACTAGAAAGAGTCTGCAACACGCATTTAAAAACCTGCGCAGATTCTATTTATTTAAAAATAGTGCAGTAAATTTTTATATAAATTACCAAACTTTAAATGGCTCTAAAGTCTTCATTTTTAAGAGTTACGGGACGTTCCTTATATCAAAACGATGGTAAAAAAACAAATACGAACATATTTCTAGGCTTAATACTCGTAAAAATATTTTTACGACACCTAAAACTCGCTTTTTAATTTTCTGCACTAACTTATACTTTTTGACACACATCAAAACTCCACCAATACTTCATAACCTTCGCCCTACTTTCGCGAGTATTAGGTTTGATTGTCTTCTCAATTTAAACAAAAAGATTTGTCCCATTTTTGTGCTTCAATTTTACTAAAGTGTTCGCGTTATTCGTAATCTAAATGGAACCATCTCCATTGCCTTCATCATTAACAACTTTGAAATAACTCTTTCTCTTGAGGAGTTCACTCGGATTCTTAAAATTCCTTGTCAAGGAGTTTGTGTGTACACTCCCGAATGCCCTATCTAATCCCTTCAAAATGGTGTTGATAACATCAAATATTTAATATTTTTTGGTGGCAAAATACCCCCTATATTACCTACAAATATTTCACTAACACTCGAAAACGAGATATTTTCTATCATTTTGTAGTTTTCAGGTGAAATGCAAGAAAGTGAAAAGAAACAAGAGAAAAAGGGCCTAAAGTGTAATTCTCTGAAGGATGTTACAGCGTAACACCAAAAATGGTTACACCGTAACATAAGTTAAGCAAGTACGAAGATCAAGGACAAGGTTACGGCGTAACACCATATCTAGTTATGCCGTAAATAAGAATTTGGAAGGAAATCTTACCCAAGATAGGGTTACGGCGTAACACCCCTTATGGTTACGCCGTAACCATGAAGATCCACAAATATGGAATGAAGATCACGTACATATGGAAATTATTTGAAGGTTACGGCGTAACACCATATCTGGTTACACCGTAACAACTGCTTAAATATGGAATGTTGTGTAAGAAGGTTACGACGTAACACCTTTATCAGTTACACCGTAACAGGTTTGATACCTATAAATAGAGGCCTTATTCAAGCTATTCCGATATCACTTCCTCCACAACCAATTGGAGAGGCGACAAAGGCTTCCAACCTTCAAAGAATTCCACCTGGAGTCTAAGGGAGATCACACTTTACTTACCTTTTGTATTTAATCGTTCAAATACTGTAAGAATTATGAGCTTTCAAACTATGATTTCTTTTATTTCTTGATGTGTTTCCATTACCATGAGCGGCTAAGCACGTAAAGTGTTGGCCTAGTTATGTAATTATTGCTGTTATGATGTTTGTTTCTTGTTAGATTATGGTTTCGTTAGATATTCCTTGACTATCGTATAACCCTGGTTTTGGTAGTACGGATGGTTTTGACCTGGCTTGCCCCATTATTAGATTATCTAGTCAATATGGGATCCATCAAGTACTAGGGAGGATCACTAACTCCTTACCTAGTGTAGGAACTAACTGGGTCACCGCACTTATCACTCAATATACTTAAAAAGCATAGGAACTCTTTCAGAAAGGGTTAATAATCTGCATAGGTTATTAGATAAGTTTTGGGAATAGTTAGGATTAATCACTGCAACCTGGATAACCTACCTCCCAGACAATTTGGGACTGATTCGGAATCGCAAGGAGTATAAGATAGACTATATATGCATATACAAGTCTATTGACCTTAGAAACCACTAATGAAACCATAGTTTAACATTGCATAGGAAAGCATTTTCATAATAGTAGTAATAAAGTAACTAGGTTAGCATGTTTTCTCTCCTGATATCTCTAACTCTTTTAATTTTTAGTATTTAATTTTATTGTTATTTTAAATTCCTTTCAATTCAAATCAAAAACCATTTTCAAAACGTGATATTTTAAATTAAAACTAATTACAACTTAGCTCTTAGGATGACCTCGGATTTACCATTCTATACTACCCACGATCAGATTCTCTGCCCGTTAGTGCGTTGTCAGGTAGATCGAGTTTTATAAATTTAAAACTTGGTAAAAATATATTTTAAAATAAAATACGCATCAAGTTTTTGGCGTCGCTGCCAGAGAGCTAAAAATTAGTAGTAATTTGAATTTTTGCAATTATGTCTTTTCTCACCTCGATCTATTGTCTAGAAAACATCATGTATGGGTTTGACATTGAAGATCTCACCATTGAGCAGTATTTTGAACTTACACAAAACCATGCACCCAGTGTAGGTATTAAGGTGGATGATATGACCATCGCAGAATACTTGGAATATGAAGAAACAATAAAAACTAGGATTACAATGAATATCAACCACACTCGGCCAAAGCTGATGTCCCTACCAGATATAGGGACCATTAAAGTCCCCGTCATAAAAGCCCTGATCCATCATTAGATGCAAAAAACCAATCCTTACTTTCAAGCATCACAATCCACTATTCACCCTAAAATTACTAAAACCCCGAGCAAACACACTAGGGAAAATGAAGTCATCAAAAAACAAGAACAGATCGATCAGGGCCTAGGTGACTGGTTTGAAGCGGAGTTAGAGAAATGCTAGAAATTTCAACAAAAAATGGACAATAGTCATTTAAACCTTAGGAGGCAAGCCCAGGATGATGCCTTAAGAAATTGGGAAGCTCAGATCGATCAACTTAGAAGATAAGAACATGAAGTAAGTAAGTGCAAGATGGTTCACACACCGAAAAATGATGCGCACCAAAAAGAAACCAGCCAAATTAAAAGAATATCAAGCCTACCTGAGAAACCAAACCCAGGAAGTCTTACTATCCCTTGTTCAGTTGATACATTTAACATAAATGCAATAGTAGACTTAGGAGCCAGCGTTCTGAATCTATTTTGGAAGAATTAAGTCTTGCTGACCCAAAAGATGCTAATATAATAGTAGAAATGGCTGATAAAACTAGGTGTGTCTCCCAGGGGATAATAGAAAACGTCCTGGTAAAGATTGATAAGTTTTCTTTCGCCTCCAACTTTGTAATCATTGATACAAAGGCATTAAACAATAAAACTATCATTCTTGGTCGACCTTTTTTAGCAAACATTCGTGCTGAAATTAATATTTCCACCAGAGAAGTCTCGCTTGGGATTAAGGAAGACAGGGTAAAAATCAAAATGAAGGAACAAGAATGTAATTTTACTACAGCTGTTAGTGAACACTTTAACGAGCGACCAACATCACAGGATAAACTAAGCCATGGAGCTGACAGTAAAACCCATTGGTGTGAACTTGTTCGCTAAGAACATGAAAAAAGATACACATTATGGGCATCATGTGACCCTTACCACGAAATATGCGATGGAGGAGGAATCCCGGATAAAAAATTGAAGCATTATTGGAAAAGAACAAACGATGATGATCGCATAAGCTTAGAATGGGAAGGATTAAGCTGTACAAACTGGGTAAGGGCAAGGTACGGTAAGGTAAACGATATAACTAAAGAAAGGATCCTTCAAAAAATTTGGGACAATAAGCTTGGAGGGAAAATACGAGAAAAAACTATAACAGAAGAACAGGAGGATCCTGAGAAATGTGGGGAGACCAAGACAAGAGCAATAATCGGGGCAATGATTAACAAGTTACCTGAAGAATGGTTTTCAGGGGTTAGCAGAGATATGGATGACTTGGAAGGAATAATTGACTACATAAAACCTACATTATATGATGAATTCATTGACCACAATGATGAAGCATATAAGCGAAAGAGGAACAAGTTACTAGGAATGCCCTATACAGAACCCCCACCAATTATAAAAGAAAAGGCTGAAATAACTAAACATAACATGGGGGCTGGTGAGGTATTCACGAAAACTAAGATCTTGAACATAAAAGGATTTCCCAGAACAGCACCCAACATCGTCGATATAAGGGCAGAAATAATTAATGATAGAAATGGTAGTTCAGAAGATCTTTCCAATACAAAAAGGAGACATTGGTGTAAACCAATTTTCCAGTGGAAAGAAGACATATGCAACAAATGGGCTTCATGTAACCCCCATTTCGACAAATGTGATGGAGGAGACAACCCTAGAGAGAACAAAGAATATTGGGAAAGTAGTAACGATGATATGCAAACAAATTTAGAATGGGAGAATTTAAGCTTTAACAACTAGGTAAAAGTGGCATTTGGAAAGGTATGTAAAATGACTATGGAGAGAATAAACAAAGATTATTGGAGAAATAAGGAAAAATTAGAAAATGAAGAAATTTAGGATGGGCATGAGTCTAACTTAAAGACTCGTTAATAAACAAAAGTGCTTGTCGGGAGACAACCCGTCCTTTATTTAATGAAATTTCCCTTTTTCATTAGTTGGGTTGCATGTTTTAACTTTGTTTTGCAGAATCCAGAAACTAGGAGGCAATTATCGAGACCGGCTCGACTCATAATCATGTGATATTCTTGCTGAATCTGCAGCAGTTACGGCGTAACAACTTTACTTTACGCCTTAAAATAGTTACGTCGTAACACCTTAAAACTTCAAATTTTTACCACTTGATTATGACGTAACCACCGGAGTTATGCCGTGACCTCCTTCTGAAATCTTAAAATTTTAAGTTTTAAACATGTCTAAACCTTATATACGTAAATGGAATTTGTGGGTATGTTCTCTGAAAGTCCTCACGAAACTAAACTAGTCCACTTGGGCCACCAAGTGGTTTAAAAGGCTTGTTGCATATGCTAAATGCAACCGTGATTCCTACAAAAGTGAGTTAGGTTTGTATTTCTTGTACACTTCATAATTCTTGTAGAATGATTTTATGCTTTGGTTTGTTTTGTGATCACATGGGATAAAGAGCTTGCGAGAAGACATAAATAATCTAAAGATTTTCGCTAAATTTCAAATTTCAAAGCAATGCTCTAGGAGTTTTTTGTCTTAATTCTACTCTTTCCTTTTGATTTTATTTCCTTAGTGTACAATAGGGACATTGTACAAATCAAGTGGGGAGATGGGAGTAGAATTAATAGTTGACGTATGTTTTGCCTTTGATTTTCTAGTTTTCTTTGAAAATTCTGTCAATTTTAAAATTTTTGACAAATTTTTCTTAAATAACTAGAATTAATCTTTGCCGAATGCACATTACTTTTTATTATAATTGGTGAGATTTATGCCTAATATTCCGTTTCCATCATATTACCTAAAAATCCACCAAAATATTAAGTGTGTCGGTAGTATTGTAGACTTTAGAACTTGGCATGTACATCATTTCGAGACCTAATTGATTAGCAAGAATAGATAGTTCAAGAAGGCAACACTTAGGAAATCACCCAAATAGCCTATATGTGTGTGTTTATCGACTTGTTACATTGACTTGTTGACCTCCCGTGATAAACCATTTTGTTGCACTCATTATTAGTGCAAGATACCCCTAGATCACCCATGTTGAACCAATCTATGTTTTCACCCAATGTTATATGTATCGTTACACCATTTCACCTTAGCCTACCCTATAGTCTTTATTTTCTTTATGTTGTAATCTCTGGCTACTTAAGTCCATGGTTCGGGGGGATTGAGAACGAGAATTATATGCATTCGTGGAAGACCAATCAGTTATGATCTATAAAGACCCTCTTGTATCACCACTTTTGACATTGTTTATCTCAAGTGGGGGGATGTGTGTATAATAACGGATGTTGCAGGGGCAACAATTAAAGATATAAACTCCTGCAACATTTGCATATTTATCATGAAGAAAATAAAGAAAAGTGGGTGAAACAAAAAGCTACCCATGTGCAAAAAGATGTAAAGATGGTGCAAAATAAAAATAAAAAAATGGAGCTAGTAGCCTATTATTGCACCAAGACATCTCAGTAATTATGGAGCTAGTAGCCCATTATTATACCAAGACATCCCAATAATCATGAAGAATGGAGCTAGTAGCCCATTATTGAAGATCAGATTTTTGAACTTAGACTCTTGGACCCATGAATGGACAGTGGCTAGTTATGACAACCTTAGATTACATTAGACTATTTGTTTTGTGTTTTTATATTAACAACCATTACATGTGTATCCCATGTCTATCCTAACCCCTTTATCACCCTTTAAAACCATATTACCCTTGTTGCTTTTGAGAATTATGTAGACCCTAATTCTAACTGGTGCAGATTTGTGTACTTTCCAAGCTTATGATAGAATACATGCTATGATTGTGCGATTGAGCGATCACCCCAAAAATGAAACACTTAGACTAGTGGAGAGCTGAGTGACTTTTTATCCCCTTTTCGTGAGGTGTTCGACCTTGATGTTTTCTAGCATAAGAGTTTTATAAATTCATTTCTTGAAGTTATTCTCAAAAAATCTTTTTATGAAATGTTCTAACAGGTTCTACTTGAGGGCAAGCAGAAGTCAAGTGGGGGGATATTTGATAACATCAAATATTTAATACTTTTTGGTGGCAAACTACCCCCTATATTACCTGCAAATGTTTCACTAACACTCAAAAACGAGATATTTTCTATCATTTTGTAGTTTTCAGGTGAAATGCAGGAAAGTGACAAGAAACAAGGGAAAAGGGCCTAAAGTGTAATTCTCTAAAGGATGTTACGGCGTAACACCAAAAATGGTTACACCGTAACATAAATTAAGCAAGTACCAAGATCAAGGACAAGGTTACGGCGTAACACCAAAAATGGTTACACCGTAACATAAATTAAGCAAGTACCAAGATCAAGGACAAGGTTACGGCGTAACACCATATCTAGTTACGCCGTAAACAAGAATTTGTAAGGAAATCTTACCCAAGATAGGGTTACGGCGTAACACCCCTTATGGTTACGCCGTAACCATGAAGATCCATAAATATGGAATGAAAATCACGTACATATGGAAATTATTTGAAGGTTACGGCGTAACACCATATCTGGTTACGCCGTAACAACTGCTTAATTATGAAATGCCATGTAAGAAGGTTACGGCGTAACACCTTTATCAGTTACGCCGTAACAGGTTCGATACCTATAAATAGAGGCCTCATTCAAGCTATTCTGATATCACTTCCTCTACAGCCAATTGGAGAGGCGACGAAGGCTTCCAACCTTCAAAGAATCCCACCTGAAGTCCAAGGGAGATCACACTTTACTTACTTTTTGTATTTAATCGTTCAAATACGAATACTGTAAGAATTATGAGCTTTCAATCTATGATTTCTTTTATTTCTTGTTGTGTTTCTGTTACCATGAGCGGCTAAGCACTTAAACTGCTGGCCTAGTTATGTAATTGTTGTTGTTATGATGTTTGTTTTCTGTTAGATTATGGTTTCGTTAGATATTCATTGACTATCGTGTAACCTTGGGTTTTGGTAGTACGGGTGGTTTGGACCTGGCTTGCCCCATTATTATATTATCTAGTCAATATGGGATCCATCGAGTACTAGGGAGGATCACTAACTCCTTACCTAGTGTAGGAACTAACCGATCACCGCACTTATCACTCAATATACTTAAAAAGCACAGGAACTCTTTCAGAAAGGGTTAATAAACTGCATAGGTTATTAGATAAGTTTTGGGAATAGTTGGGATTAATCACTGTAACCTGGATAACCTACCTCCCAGATGATTTGGGACTGATTCGGAATCACAGGGAGTATAGGATAGACTATATATACAAATTCAAGTCTATCGACCTTAGAAACCACTAATGATACCATAGTTTAACATTGCACAGGAAAGCGTTTTCATAACAGTAGTAATGAAGTAACTAGGTTAGCACGTTTTCTCTCCTGATATCTCCAACTCTTTTAATTTTCAGTATTTAATTTTATTGTTATTTTTAATTCCTTTCAATTCAAATCAAAAACCATTTTCTAAACGTGACATTTCAAATTAAAACTAATTACAACTTAGCTCTTAGGACGACCTCAGATTTACCATTCTATACTACCCACGATTGGGTTCTCTGCCCGTTAGTGTGTTGTCAGGTAGATCGAGTTTTATAAATTTAAAACTTGGTAAAAATATATTTTAAAATAAAATACGCATCAGGTGTTGACTCTCTTGCAGACATTTATCCTTCTCCTCATAAGGACTCATCTTTGATCCGTGATGCTTTGTTCTATGAAAGAACTCAACCCAAGGCCCGAAAGATGAAAGGTGTTGATACCATCCTTGATCCTTTTCAAATGATTGTTTCCGAGTTAAAAATCAATTTCAAGAAATCGGAAATCATCTTGAGTGAAAATACCGTAAGTCTCACTAGAAACAAGGACCATCCTAATGCTTGTCTGTGTTGCATGCTCTACTGTCTCTCCATCGAAAACCATTCAACCTTGCCTACTATATCGCCAACCGAATGGTGAGTGTGACCAAGAGTGTCGATATGACACTTCCCTATAGAATGCTTCTCACTTGGCTCTTTGAGCATGATCGTGTCAATCACCCGTATTCCTTCTCAAATGAACTCTATCTTGTGGATCACGTGATGATCCCTCTTTCCGAGAAAAGAGTCTTCCGATTCAAGCCTGAGGGAAAAAGGCCTCATCTCCCAACCCTAACTCCTTCCAACTCCGAGTCATCCGATTCACCTTCTCCAACTCCTCACCAAGGGATGGAGAATGATCCCGTGAACAACTACACTCTTGATCCCATTCCTTACATGAACCAACTTCTATCCATCGAAGAAGGAGAGTCCCTGGAATTCAAGCAAACTAAAGGGATGTTCAAGTGCCTATTCCATTTTCTCTCTAAAAAGAAGTAGGGTGTGCTATTCGGGGTGAGTATTTGTGTTTGTTCTAAAAACAATTTGAAACTTGTAATCTCAAGAATTGATCTCTCGAGGATCTTGTGTTTAAGATAATTTGGATATCGTGTTATGAACTTTGATGGTTTATCGCTATGAATAATTTCTTGTGTTTTATGTTCTTGATTGTTTTAAAGGAGCGTTTGGCATAACCAATTATTGTAGTTTATCAGAACTTCTTTGTCTCCATAAACCTCTTAGGACTATCTAGAAGAAGTAACTCTTAAGGAAAACAAGCTTTAGGAAATGCGTTAGATCACTAGTAGAGTTTTTGGAAATTCTTGAAATTTTGGAACCAAGGCTGGCACAGCCGGTTCCATTTGCAACAAGCCGGTTCTGTTAAACCAATAGAACCGGCAGCGTCGGTTCTACAGAAGGTTTTCCCTCATTTTTAGGTGATCACTTTTTGAACTAAGCTGATAAATATGTTAGTTGTAGTTGTATTAAGACAACCCATTAGCTGAACATTTCTTGTTTGACTTAAAAAGTGTTCTAATGATTGTGTTTAGGGAAATTCTAGTTGTTTAAGCATTTATTGTATTTGCATGGTATTGTAATATAAATCTAGAACTTGGAATCATCATCCTCACACCTAAAAAATCTGCACATAAACTACCCCTTAATCACCAAACTCCATGGCTTCAAGTGCTAATTCATCAACCCAAAATCCTCCAAGAAAATTGCCAAGAACCGACTACATTGAAATTTCCTCAAATAAAACATCACCTATCTAAGATCACTCCACAAACAACTCACAATCCTTAAATCCCATCACCACCAACCCAAGCACTACTCTCGACACCACTCTTGCTCTCACAATTCCACCACCATCTTTCATCCAAACAACCCCTACTCTAGAACCACACACGTCACCATTAGCGCCTAGAGCTTTAACTTTCTCCAATCCACCAAATTAACCATTATAACCTCATCCCTACCTATCTTCCTTGAATGAAATACCACCAAGAAGTTCAAACCCATTGCCATAAGTCATTTCCCAAGGCCCATCCTAAACAATCCTTCAACCAACACTCATGGACTTTAAACCAACTTTTCCACCTATCAATCTCTTTAGGAGTGGGTTAAGTGCTCAACCCAGGTCATCCATGACTAGAGACCAAATACAACAAGAACTTAATCAACTTCACACCTTTCACCAAAACATCCAAGAAGCCATCCAAAATGCACATGTACAAAATAGCCTTATCCCTCTTACCTCCATCACCACCATACAAATGCCACCACCATTCTATCTCATCACTACCTCAACCCAAATACCACCTTTTAGAACATCACTCCCTCCATCAAGCACCTTTGTCTCTCTTAATCAATCCCTTTGGATTGAAGACCCTCCTAGACCTCAAGAACACACATGCCCGCATTGTCAAAAAACCGAAACCATTATCACAACCTCCAAGATAAAATGAGGTTCATGCTAAACCATATTCTTGACCGCTTGAACCATCTCTTAAATCAACTACCATAGGATGATGATTGACAAGATCAAGTGACTTTACATTTTAGATGCTTTAAAAAATTAAATCACTAATCATGATTTTAGTTTTAATTGACTTAGGTCAAGTTGTTTTACTTCATGGTTTTTATCTAATAAAAATTAAGTTATGTCCTCACAATCATGATTGACGTTTGGTCTTTTGTTTGGTAACATGGTTATGAATCCTTATTTAAGGAAGTAATTACAAATTTGTGTTGAATCATTGTTCTCTTTGTGTGGCCTTCTCACTGATTTTAGTGGGTTGTTGTATAATTTTTGAATAGAAGTACTCCCCCCCCCCAAAATTTGGTTTGTACTGACTTTGCGAGCAGGTCTGTCAGTTCTGTTCAGTTGCAAAGCCGGTTCTGTTTCTGAAATAGAACCGCCAGAACCGGCTACCCAGAAATCCTCCAGTTCTTCTTTTCTAAATTCATCTGCTTAAATCTATTGAAATTACCATTATTTCACAGGTTTCATCAATATAGGGGGAGCATATCGTTCCTTTTAACTAACATATCTTTATTAAAACTTTCTCAAATTATTTGAAATTTTTGACGACTCCATTTAGGGGGGCACTCGTCAAGGGGCAGCCTTGAAATTGACTCCCAATGAATCAATTTCGTTCCAATGTCTATCGGACCATCTCTCATTTTGCATTCTTACATTATGCATGCATTACTATTAACATGTTTTCTTGTAGCTTTTCTTACCTCACTAGGAAACCTTGACAATCCCATCTAGGAAAAGCTTTCGTCAAAGGGAAGCATTCGATTTGATTATCTTGAATCAAAATATAAGCTCGGTCATCTTCGGTCCATTGCACACGAGCATTTGATTCTTTTAAAGAATCTTCCTTACCATACGTTTTATTATCTATTGCATTCCATCTCATTGCATTCTCAAGTTAGTTTTTCTTTGACGCTCTTTTTGTTTCGACAAAAAGGGGGAGAAGGAAGTAAAAAAACTCCAATTTAAAACTTATAAAATTTATTGCTTACTTCCAATAAGTTTATGTTTTATCATCAACAAAAAGGAGGAGATTTTTAATACAAATAAACTGTAAAAACGTTTATTTATATTTTACGATCTATCTTTGTTTTGTTAATAACAAAACATAAACTTGACGAAAGTAGAAAATGAAATTTATTTGTTTTAAACCAATAGTTTCTCTAACTCATCATCTTTCATAATATATCATTTACACTCAAATCACATAAATACAATTTTAAAATAAATATGTACACTTTACATAAAAATACATAAAAACCTTCAAACATACTTACATCATAATCAACATATTTTTTCTACCAAATTTTAACATAATCTTACAAGATTACACATGATCTCTCAAGATTTTGCAAATCAAAATTCAGATTTGGTTACTGTACGCCGGTTCTGTTGAAGAATACTGGCCGGTTCTGTTCTACAACAGAACTGGCAGAACCTGGGTATAGTAAATCTCAAGTCTATAAATACCAACTCATTTCACTTGTTTAAGCATCTATTCATGTAGTATCTTTCTCTCATATTCAGTTAACATCTGATCTTTAATCATCTTGTTTTTCCTTTTAGTGTTTTGGTAGATTTCTTAATAAAAGAAGTTTTGCCAACTTTCACATTCGAAGATCAAGCTCATAGGTTTCCGTGGAGCAAGGATCTCTCATCATTCATAGATCTAGCTACTGGTCTCAAATCATCATCCATCATCCATCATCCATTATTATCAAACAGATTAGATAATAGTATTTAGGAATCTTTGAAAAATATTATTGTAATGTATCCGGGAATGATGTGAAGCTTGGTACCTAGTAGAGGGCAAGCACATTAGGATTCTTCCATGTTGGTTTACGTTATCTAGGTTTGTACCAATGGTGTAATCTTGTGTGGTTTTGTTTCTTCCATAATAAAACTCAGTGTTTAGCTTCGCACTAGATAAAAGGGTAAGCGACGTTGTGAGGCTTCTCCACCAATTGAAGGAGTTTTAGTGACTAGTACATTCGAACTCTCGAGTAGGTGACTCGAGGAGTGAGTAGAGAAAGGTAGGAGACCTTGTAGCCGAACCACTATAAATATCTTTGTCACATATCCTTTATTATTTCTTGTTTATCTTGGAACATAATTGTTATACACTCTTACCGTAAGTAGATCTAAAATAAACAACTAGAAAAGTTTAATCAAAATTTTAAATTGGTAAAAGTATTCAACCCCACCCCCCTTTTAGTTTTCCACAAAATTGAAGGATTTCATGATGCTGCTTACAAAGTTCATAAAGGCACTGAGGCTGCCTTCAGCATATATGAGAAGCTCCTTGTTAAGTTTCGAGCTCAGTATGGTAAGGATGTTGAGAAACTCTTCGGCTCTCCCAAAGTCATTCAGGATGCTATCAAGGAAGATCCTGCTCTCAACAAGAAAGTTATTGAAGCCACTGAAGCCTATACACAAAACTCTACCAATCTCACTAAGCTACTCAAACTTATTAAAAGCATTGACTTCTAAGAATTGAAGTCTTCATTTGAGTCTCTTCAGGCTAGTGCTATCAGGCGGGATGAGCACTTAGCTACATGGGCCAAGTCATCAACTTCTATGGCTTAGAATCTTGGCCCTATGCTGACAAGCATTGAAAGCACTCAGGTTGCACTCAGATCTAAGATCTCATCTCTCAAGCAAGATACTTTAGAGATTAAGTCCATGATGACTAAAATCTTTCAGGCTTTCAAAGGATAATCTTCAGCCTCTTCAAGCAGTGTGCTAATGACAACACTCGCTATCACTGAAGGACCAGCAACTGTTAGGGGAGAATGTTCACATGGAAACCCAAGAGACTAAAGTTGATAAAGCTGGAAAGGAACAAGAGCCTGAAAGACCAACAAGAGCAATTCTGATGTCAACAGTCAGACCTTTGATAAGAATCCACCCTGAGTTGGAAATGATGAGCTCTCCATCTACAATCAAGCTCACTGATACACTTCTTGAAATTCCAATCCCCAACTATGGTGCTGAAATTGAGTTGATTGGATCCTTAAGACTTCAACCCACTGATACAACCCAAAATCCTCCACCTGAACCTCAAGTCACTCAAAGAGAAGGAAAGGCCATTGCTACTGAGGAACAACTCGAACCTCTTCAAAGAAGCTTGTGCCTGCATCAATAAAAGTTCGTCAAGACCTTGATGAACCAATTAGAGTTCCCTATCACATTCATAGGAAAATATACCAACTTACAAATGATGAAATCAAAGATCACTTGGACAAAAAGGAAAGGATCATGAGAAATGCTGAACAAGCTAAGTTACTAGCAATGACCAAGATTGAGATAGTCAAAGTAGTCCATGAAGAAGCTGAGAAAGCCAGAATTGATACAAAGATTATTGAAAGTGCAAAAGGTGGTGAGCAATTCAAAAAGATTCAGGACGCTGAGCTTCAAGTTTACAAGAGAGAACACATTGAGAAGGTCAAGAGGCAAATGGAGCTCAGGAAGAAAAGACTGGAGTAATATATGTAGACCACATCAAGCAGACTGAAACTAAAACCAATCACTGATGTCAAGATTTACCCAAACTCAAAGCCTGTAGTACCTATTGTCTATAGAGGAATTGACAGAAGAAACTTTGATGTTCACAACCCTTTTAAGTTTGCTGACTTTAGAGTCACTAAGCTGGATGAATTGGGTCCTATCATTGAAAAGAAGAAGAACAAGATTGTTACAGAACTAATGATATCCTTAGGAAAAAGGTATGAGAGACTGAGAAAGATCCCTGAAGAACTTGGGATTCAGTCAGCTCTTCCAGCCCCCTGCTTATGAACAAGCATCCTCTCAGCTCTCATGAAGAAAACAAAAAATAATGGAGTTGGAGCCTGAAATCAAAGTCCCTGGTTTAGAGTGCAATCAAAGTCTTCCTGAAAATGTTCCTTTTGTACATAACATGGTGATTGAAGAACCAGAATATGGGATGTTCTTTATTGATGTTTTTGGCGATCAGGCATTCTAAAGAATGAGCGACATTAATAAAGTTAGAGTTGATAGCTTGTTGACATATCTTGTGATGGCTTCAAACATTACCACCCCTGAGAACACAAGGTTCTACCTGAAGTTAAGATAGCTGATAGTCGAGTATCCTGACAAAGAAAAGTTGTAGTCTACGAGAGTAAAGCTGGAGTTTGTTGGATACAAACTGGACTAAGTACTTGTGTTGTTTATTGTAATGTTTTATTATCTTTTGTAATGGATTGGTAGGACAATGTAATCCTCAATCAATGAAGTACTTTTAGCTACATGTATCCTTTACTTACTTTCTAGACTCGGTGTGAGAAGAAGCTGTATTTACTCACTCAAACTAAAAACATTTAGGCTATATTTATATCCAGATAGGGGGAGATTATTAGGCACATTCAATTCCTAATGATCTTTCATTTAGGATTTGAATACAAAATAACCTAAGTGTTAATGTCCTTTAACATTCCAAGGTCACTAAGTGAAAGTTGCCTTCAAGGTGCTTAACCTGAGTCTACAAGAAAGACTCTAGCATTCAGTGAGGTGGTTCTCAATGAATGAAGCCTGAGCCAAAGAAGAAGGTGATGGGTTCAGTGAGTTATGGCAATAGACTCACTGAACCCCATACGATCTCCAACAACTAGAAGACCCTAAAGACAAGAGACTAAAGAATAGGCGGGATAGTTTGAAATGGATAAGTCTAAGCTCTTATCTACCTGAAGTCAAACTATCTTGAATAGGGTATAAAGACAAGGTCAGTGTCAGTACTGATCTTAGAGAGTGTTGTTGTCTAATACTTGGATTAGAAATGTAATAGAGACAAAGTTGTACAATATGTATTAGCCTCTCAGCATTGGGACACGCATTTATCACCCATGTGGGTATGACCCTACATAAGTAGTATAAATAGAAAACGTCTTGTAAAGGAGTAGGTCAAGTTTGTGCATTCAAAGTTGTATCTTTCATAAACACCTACTCCTCCAATATCTACTAAGTCCTTGAGCAAGCTCATTTGGTTAGCATAGTAGTCGACTTTGCATAACACTTTATGTTTATGCAAAGTTGTTAGTAAGGAGATCACACACACACACACGCGCACATTTTCATTCAATCCTCATTGTAATTTCGCATACAATGGGGTATAATTCTTAATAAAAGAGTTAAACGTTGAAAAGTTATTTTTGTGTCTTTTACATATTATCTATCTTACTTGCACAAAACCTTTTTAAAGAACTTAATATATTACTTTACTTTCAAGCCATGAGTTAGTAAATGATAACTTTGTAGTTATTGTTCACTAACTAAGAGGGAACAACAAATGCATATGTCCAAAGAGTGGCCGGTACATTAGCATTAAACATCATTGCCAAACGAGTTTCGGTGATGTGTCTGTGTTTGTGTTTAGCCCGTCTATTTTGTTATGGTGTATAAGGGCAAGATAAGCGATGATGGGTGTCATTTTTTGCTAATAGACTACGAACGCGTTCATTTGTAAATTATATCCCACCATCCGATTGGAAAACTTTAAATTTGCATGAAAAATGATTTTGAACCAAAGCAACAAAGTTCTCAAAGACTTGAAAAAAATCAGACTTGGCCTTCAAAGGATAAAACAATGTAAACCTGGAATAATCATCAACAAATATTGCATAATATCAAAAACCATCCGTAGAGGTAACAAGGGAAGGTCCCCATAAATCACTTTGAATTAGATCCAAAACATGTAAAGCGCGTTTAAGATTAAGATCAAAAGTTAGTCGTTTGCTTTTAGATAACTGGCAAGAAGAGCATAATGTTGGAGGTGGTAAAATAGACGTAACTGATAAACAACCCAGCTTATTTAAATTAGAAAAAACAGCATGAGACACATGCCCCAATCGATTGTGCCATAATTTAAACGATGCTTGAAGACGTCTTGAGGAAAGTTTGGCCAAGAATGCGTCTTGACCTGTCTCAAGTACATATAAACCATTTTTACGGCGCCCACGTGCTAGAGTCTCCCTTGAAAGACAATTCTGAATAAAAAGCATAGGATCAGAATATAAAACATCAACCAAATTATCTTGTGTAAGCTTGCTAACGGATAAGTAAGTTGAGGAACCACAAGAACATCATTTTGAACAATATTCGGAGATAAACATGATCTGCCAATATGAGATATAGATGCACCATTACCATTACCAAAGAAAACAGTTTCATTACGAGAATAAGTAGTGGCAGAATCCAAGGGAGACGGGGACTGGGTCATGTGAACCGATGCCCTAGTATCAATATACGAGTATGGTGATGATTTTGAGATATTGCATTGAGTTTGAAATGCATGAGCCAAATCTACATCAATAGCCAGAGGGCGACGAGTGAAGGTGTATAGATCTAGGCACTTATTTGCATAGTGTCCCTATTTGTGACATAACTGGCAATGGGGGGACGTCGAGATCTATGACCACGGCCTCGGGAACATCCACCACGAGACTACGACTGATCACCACAGCCCCTGGTGGAAGGATGATGAAAAGAATCATGTGTATTATCAGCGACAAAGGCAACAGGAGCATCACTAGAGTCACTAATTGACTGTAAGAAGAGTTCATGGCTTTACGACTTGCGACACAAGGTCATGAAAGGTTGGAGGTGGCCTGAGCAATCTCTGAGTTCAAGAAAAGGTTTCAAAAGAAGAATCAAGACCTAGGGCTGTAAATGAACCGGACGAACACGAATGGAGTCTTGTTCATGTTCGTTCATTTAATTTTAATCGGACAAATAAACGAATACGAACGCTTAAATGGACGAATTTTCTTGTTCATGTTCGTTTATTAAGAAAATATGTTGTCCATGTTCGTTTATTAAGGAACTAAACGAACATAAACGATTGAACATAAATAAACATAGAAAAAAACATAAAATATTATCAAATTATTCATAATGTTATGTTTTATAAGTGTACTATTTAAAACATACCAGATTTAAAAGTATACAATTAAAAGATATTATATACGAATATAAACATATAAATGAACATACACGAACGTTAATAAACACCTAATCGGACGTTCACGAACATAAACAAATGAACGTGACTTATGTTCATGTTCGTTCATTTAACTAAACGAATGTAAAATAGTGTTCATGTTCGTCCATTTAATAAATAAACGAACATGAACGAACTTTTTACCGAACGGTTCTTGAAATGTTCACTGAACGTTTAGTTAATTTACAGCCCTATCAAGACCACAAAGGAACCAATGAGACTTGTCGTTTTCATCTAGCGAGTGACCAATGACATTAAGTTGATCACAAATTCCTTTAAACTTTCTGGAAAATTTAGAAACTGTAGATGAACCCTTTTTGAGAGTGCGATGAGAGTCCCAAAGAGCGTGCATACGTTTGACGGAATCATGACTATAAGTGGCCTCCAAAACAGTCCAAATAGCACGAGAAGTAGTGTGGCCAAAAGTTTCAGCCATGGCTTCTTGGGACAAAGATGACTGGATCAGAATAAGTGCGCGTTTATCAGCAGCGAGGACTCACCGAACACAATGGTAGATGGCAGCTTAGGAATGGAGCCGTCAATGTATCTAGTGAGTTTTTGATAGGCTAATAAAGGAAGCAATTGATTCTTCCATAGGAGATAGTTGTTAGAAGAAAGCTTGATTGTGATCATGTGAAGAATAGTAGCAAGCAGAAGAAGAGAATCAGGATTGTCACCAGCCATGATGATGAATGAAGAAGAGAAAAAAAGGGATAGGAAGGGTTTTTAGGCTGATACCATATTAGGGTTAATATTGATAAATATTTATAACAAAATGAGCACACAAGACTATGCTACAATACAGGGAAGTTACATGCTAAATACAAGGCTATTTTTGACTAAGATATATGCACAATAAACACGCCATATAAACCTTAATCAGAGATTGCTCTTATATATCGTATTGATTGTTTATAGGCTCCATAGAAGTGGCAAAAGTTTTTTATGGCACCCTAAACCAAGATCATATTTTACGCAAGTTTAGATATTTTGACTCACGCTTAACCTGCACAATGTTACATCTTGTACTGAAAGATACAAAAATCCTATTTTTTGCACGTCTCGGCCGTGTCCACGATCGTGTTGTGGAAAGGAAAGCAATTTAATCATGTTTTGTGCGTAAGTATATTGTGTGGTGTATTTTGTGTTTAAGCGAGGTATGTATACTTAATAAAATTAGTGGTCTTGATACATCTATTTGGTGGGTGATGTTGGTGGTAAAGTAAAAAGGTGACTGAATTTGTTGATCCCAACTTGATCTTGCAAACCATGTTAAAGGGTTAGTTGTATTGAATAGATTCAAGACAACTATGCTTAGAAACTTTGTTGATACTAAGAGTATGCGGAATCTACTCTTTAGTACTTAGAAGAATATGAATGTAACAGTAAACTGTGATGCAGTAGAATGAACAATGAATATAACCAAACGCTCTAATATTATTAGATCAATAATACGAGTACTCTTCACTAGTACTAGGGTTTACAACCTTGAAGCCTTTTTAAATCAACTTGACAACTATGAAAACTTGTATATCAGCTAATGCCCTAGAGCCTCCTTTTATAGACTAAGGAGTCCTAGTCGGCTTACAACATATACTAAAGATAAACATAAACTTATAGAATATTCTGATACAAACTATTCTATAATTATCTTCTAATCTTCATCTCCAAGTAATCCTTATCTTCTGGCAATCCTTATCTTCTGGCATCTCTGACTTCCTTTAGCAGTATTAATCTTCTCTAACAGTATTAAGTTCAGTACTGGCAGTACTAACTTTTCTTCTAGCAGTAGTACTGTTAGTTATATCTTGAGTAGTATTAAGTTCTTGAACTAGAAGTACCTACTTGTGAAGATTTATTCCCAACAATCCTCCCCTAAACTTATGATTGACCTTCAAATCTCAAGTTTCTTCTGAATCAAATCTTCTAGTCTGCACTGTCGAGGATGCTTCCAATCACATTTCTACTTCTATAATTGTGACTTGACAAACCTGATAAGCTCATAACCCATTTCACTTTGATAATATACTTCAAGCCTTCCACTTAACATTTTTGAAAGAGTATCTTGTGACAGAGGATATTTCTTTTCAACCATCATGTGAATCACTAAACCAGTATCCATTAAAAGCACATGAACTCTACAAAAATTACTTAACTTCCAGTTTATCATATTCCAGTCTTGTTGATTTCTCCATATTTCATCTTCTTTATTTGGTTCCATCATTGTCTTCAGATCTCCCCAAAGCAATAAGTCATAACCTTTTGGACTTGTTGTCTGAAATATTTTCTTGACCAATCTGTACAATTCCAATACATCTTGCCTATCAAAATCATAAAGCATTGCACTAAATATCTTGTAATGTTTAACACTTCCATCTGCTCTTTTGATTTGATAATAGTATTTATCATTTGCTATAATTTGTTTCTCCCAGTCAACTATTGGATACTTTGTTGCCAATGATTCAATATTGAGACTTTCTTCTTCTGGAACAATGTTCAAGTAAACTTGAAGTTCTTCTTTCTCAGTATCATCTTCTAGCTTATGTTTCTTAGCACTTTCTTCACTAAGAGTTTCTTTTGCTCTTTTCCTAGCAAGTGATTTCTTTCTTCTTCCTCCAGCTGTCCTAGAACTTTCTTTCACAACTTGTTCAGCTATAACATCATCTTGCTGAACTGTCTCTTCTTCAACTGGTTTTAAAGATTCTTGTTGAAGATCAAATCCTGATCTCTTCATAACTTCCTTTTCAATCTCAGAACCCATAGGTATAAAAGCCTGATTTTGATCCCATACTCTTTCAAATATAGGTCTAATGTCTTCATAGCTCATTCCCTTGAAATGACTCATCTTGTATCCACCTTGATTCTTCAGATACAGACACATGTTCTTCCTTACTTCAGCCATATAGAAAGGTCTATTTTGAAGTGTATGATATCTTAGAATAGCAGGATCACTCCAATTAATATCATGAGCTTGATCAACTTTAGCTACAACTTCTTTTCTTTCATCCAATTGCTTTTGCAATTCCATGGCTATTTCAAAGTCAATCCTTTCTTATTTTTGTTCTGCCTTAAATCTAGCTTCATGTTCAACATTGAATCTAGCTTGTTCCTCTTCAAATACCTTCCTAGCTAATTTCTCATCAACACTCATTTATACTTGAACCCTCTTCTTGATTTTCTTTGGTGGCTCAGACTCATGCATAATTTTTTTGCCTTTGTCCTTTGCCTTTACACCAGCAGTACTATCCAATTTACTGGCAGTACTAATATCAGCAGTACTAACTAATCTACTGTTAGTACTAACTTCACCACTGCCAGTACTAACTTCTCTTCTTCTTCTGGTGTGTAAGTTTGAACACTTTCAACACTTTGTCTTCTTCTAGCTGCATCTGCAAGAGCTGTAGCTGTACTAAAAACACCTAACTGCTTTTCAGGTTGATCACTAATCTGAGTATCATCAATCTTCCCTTGATTTGCAGCATGTGGAGGAACCAAAGAAATTCCATCATCCAAGTCCAGTTCTTCAATCAAACTCCTCCCCTAATTGGAAGGATCCTCCTCGGCTTCCTCATCATCAGAGATTACAACTTTAGCTCTCCTCTTAGCTTGGCTTGTCTTGATTGTCTGCTCTAACTTCTTCACCATGTTGATTAGTTTTGTAAGAGCAGCATTGTAGGTCTGTTTTATTTGCTTTAATTCATACTCCAAGCTTGCAACCTTCTTAGACAGTGAGGTACAGAGATTCGTCAATTCATGAAGTGATAAACTACCCTCATCACGTCTAAGTGAGTAAACACTTTGGAGAGGTGATTCATGAGGCATTGGAGAAGCCTCCTCAGTAACAGGTATGATTTGGTTAGATTGTGGTGTAGATGGTGGGTGTGAGGTTAATGGATGTGTTTGGGGTGATAAGGATGGTGAAGATGTTATTCTTGAAGGAGATGACTCAGGTGTAGTGAGCATGGTTGGAAATAGTGGAATGTCCACCCCAGAATATCCCTTGGAATCCCTTTTCATATTACTGAATAGTTTTTGTGTAAGTGTAGGAGTAGGAAAAGTTTTCTTATGAGGGAAAAGCATTCCCTTGCGTTTGTTCAAAAAGATTTGAATGAATCTAGGATACATCAAAAACTTTGACCTACTATCTATGTTCTTTACCATGGCCTTAAAAATTAAGTTGGAAAAGTTAAAGGTACGGTTAGTTGCTAGGCAAATGATAGCAGTAGCTATATTGCTACTAAACTGCTCCCAATCAGTCTTCTTAGGACTCAACCAGTGGAGAATGGTATGAATGAAGAATTTCCACTGTGGGGAAAATGTCCATTTTGAAAAGTTAGGCTATCAGAAGTGATTACATACCCCATGAGAGCCAGTTGCTTAAAAATTTCTACAGTAGGTAGAGTTTTAAGACCTTCAGAATCCTCAAGCTTGAGATGTCTTCTAATGGAGGCCTCAGGGTGATAACTTTGACTATTAAATACCTTGACCTTTTATCTATGGTAGCAGTTATTCCCCTGACTTCATCCTCATTTGTGCTCAAAGCAGCAGTTTGCCAAAATTGGTCTATATGAGAAGCATAAAGGATTGGACCTTCAGTGAGGGCATTCTTGATGTGACTTGCAGTTATGAAACCCTTCATTTCCTTCTGACTTCTCTAAGTACGCAACCATGTTGTGCTTGTCGCAAAATTCCAAACTTGCCATTTGATGAATAGAAAGTGAATTAAGGTTCTAGGATATGGTCGTGGGAGAGAGTATAAGTGTTTTGGTAGAGGTAATTGAGATATGAGAGAGTTTTTAAGGTTTTAAATTACACTGACTGAATAAGATTTGTACTTATCTTGAAGAAATCTTATGTTTATATAGAAAGATCTGGAATTCTCTAATTAGTCAAACTTATAGACGAAGTAGTTGGCGAAAATTTCACAACGGCTATATTTAGAGAAGGAAATTCTGTTATGGCTCAAAAAGTACTAACGGTCACTCAGCAGTACTAATATTAGCCTAACAGTACTAACTCTAAGCCCAGCAGTACTAAAATATGACTATCAGTATTAAGTAATGCCCATCAGTACTAAGTAATGCCCAGTAGTACTAACATTGAGATACCAGTATTGACTCTCACAATCTCTCTTTCTGTTTTTATGCTCACACAATATCTCTCAATTCTTTTTGCTCACCAATTCACTCTTTCTGTTTTTATCACACAACTCTCTTGTACTCTCCTTTACTCTCTTATTTATTATTACTCTCTTTTCTTTCTCTCCTCTTGCGTCATTTTCTCTTAGCTTATTTATGGACTGGTTGGTGGTATCTTATCTTAGCTTTTATGTAAGTTGTAGTAGTTGTTTGTAGGCTGTTTTTCAGCTCACTTAATCTCTCTATTCTTTTTCTTACCAATTCAGACAGAGTTGTACAATGTGCCATCAATTCCATTAGTTTCATGCTGTCCTCCCCACTTCCAAGTGTTTTAACTCTTGAGAGAGGTGGATCATTGGACTATTTAAATGTAGTCTCAAACCTAGTTTAAGCATCTACACCCCCAATATGGTATCTTGGCACCTGGGACCACTACCTGAACCAGTTCCCTAAGGATTTAGCTCATTAAGTGTTGCCATAAATTGGGTCCTATTGATGTTACCATTGTCCTGCTCTGCTTCTAAGCTAGAAGCAGTAGTGGCAGCCCTTTCTATTATGTCACCCAACTCCTTATGGACAGCCTCATCACCAACCTTTATAGGGGGACCACTAGACTGAGGTATCTTGGTGTCCCGACCTCTTTTGACATGCCTAGATGTTTTTGATTGTTTTTAACACATTTTTGATATTACATGTCCTTTCATCCATGCTTGACTGCATATTGACATAAGTAGCCTCCCCTTAAACAATACTTCAGAGGTGAAGCATTCAACATTAAGTACTCAAATTGCTTATCCTGCAAGTGTTAGTCCAAAACCAAGAAAAACACAATCCAAAGCATTTTCTTGTTTAGCAGTATTAATTTTGACTAGCACTTTTAACTAACAGTATTAAGTATAACTGACAGTACTTGATAATGTAAAATACTATATCTGTGTACTAAAATAAACCCAATAATCCCAAAAAACAGACCAAAAAAAGGCAAAAATAATGCTTGTTATTTGTGTTTAGTGTAATGCAGGTACGATAAGGTCAATAATCACAAGAAAACAGTCAAAAGCGGGCAACACGGACACCCGAGAAAATCAGAAGAGTAAAAAGCCGAAGCTAAAAATAATCAAGCCCAAACCTTAGCCGTTTTCCTTTTATGATACCACAAGGACCAATCTTGCAATTTCCAAAAGATATTTATAACTTATAAGAGAGAGCCAAAAGACAAGGACCATTTGTGTTACAAAGCCAAAGTTCAAACGAGTTTTACCCATTTTAGTTATAAAATAGGCGGGTAAATCCCATTCACTGTTCATCGTCTTCCCCATTTCACCCTCCACTTACATCAAGGGGCAAAAAGAAATTGAAGGTTAAAAAGGACAATTCATAGGATTAAGTACACCTTGGCAGTGAGGAACGTCACTCCCCATCTCTGATTGGTCCAATCCCAAGAAAGAATGCCACGTTATTAAAAGAAAAGCACAAGTAAGGAAGAAAATTGCTCTTGTATCCCTCTCATAAGTAACACAAACGTCACATCAAAGAATGCCAGCCTGGCAATCCTCAGGTGTCCACAAATTGATCCAACGTCCCACAAAATAGATCAAATGATTGAAGAAATGAATGGCAGAGATTGAAGGTTTGGAGAGAAAGGCAAGAGGTCCTAGAAGCTTCAGCTTAACACTATAAATAGGCCCTATTCTCACACACATAAGAGAGCCCCTTCTTTTAATCTAGTTTTTAGTAATTTTTAGTGTAGCTTAAATTCGTGTTTTCCTTAAATGTAATTTTCCTTTTTCAAGTAATGTAATTCAGTTTTCAATTAATGAAATTCCAGAGGTTTAGTATTCACATCTCGTTTTCCTAAGCTCTCATTTACAAGTCATATAATCTCAAATAATGGGCTAGAAGCTCTTTTTCAAGCTCTTTCAGTCTATAGAGCTGAAATAGAGCTAATTTGTATTCAGAATTAATCTTACTTAAAACTTAATATACAGTTAAATCTATTTATGGATCTACATTGGATTATAGATTTTTGGAAGTGATCTTAACTTGGAAGAGAACCCAAGGACTTATACTCTAACTATTCGTAAGTCTAGAGAGCTTGTACTCGTCTGCCTTTATTGGTTCCTTTTGATTAGGAGCTAAAGGATCAAGTAAGTTTCTCTTTTCATTCTTCTTTAATTTTAGTTTTAAATTGCTTAGTTATAGTTTAAATGCTTAATATTGTTTATTGCTTATTCTCTTTGCTTATTAGTGTTTAAGTATCTCTTCTAGTGCCTATTAGTTGTTTGTCTTTAACTGTTTTTGCTTAAATAGTTATAGATCATTAGTTGCTAATTTCTGCCATAAAAACTCTAAAATCCAAAAATATTAGTTTAAATAGTTTTTTTAGGTCTTTGATAAGGCTTTATTTTAGATAGTTAATTTTTTCTGATTTGTTTAAGAAGTTGTTTTTAGAAGCTAATTTTTATTACTGGTATCTAGTACTAGTTCATAGATTTCTCTTAAAAGAAGCTTTTCTCACTCTGTCAAAATGGTACATGGGTTTTTGGTTTTAGTGCATTCTCAAAATTGCACTAGCAGTAACTAACCTAAAGATTAGCGTACTGCCTGACTTTGACAACTACCAGTACTAACCCATAATTAGAACTGTTAGTATAAATTTTAGCTTTTCAAATTTAGTAGGATTATGTTTAGTTCTAGTTATAGCTTATTAAGAATTTAGTTGTCATTTTCTAGCTTATTTCATTGCTTAATTTGTTTTTAAGAGTCAAATTACATTAGCAGTACTTTCACTTGAAGTCGGCTGAACTTTTACTTACACAGCAGTACTAACCTCAGTTATACGAGCTAGTGTTCTAAATGCGTATAATTTAGATAAGTAAATTTTTAAAAGATTTAGCTTATTATAATCAGTAGGATTTAATTTAATGAGAGTAGCTTAATACGGTTTATATATTAATTTGCAATTTCTAGCTTATTTACTTAGTTTAATTTAGCTGTCAAAAAAACCTGAAAATTCCAAAAACAGTAGGAACTTAAGTAGAGTCTAAATTTGTTAAATTAGCTTTTAAGTCTAGATTTTATAGCTCATTTAGATGGAGTCCTCGAGCTTCTCTTTGTTCCTTAGCAACGAGCTTAACCATTTGTTGAACTTTGGCATTTCGACGAGAGCATCTTTCAATCCAATCTCTAAACGAAGTTGTTTGAACATCTTCAAGAACCGGCTATGTTGAGCACTTGGTTTATCGTTCTCTCTCACTTTCATCCTCTCGGGATATGGAAGTTTAGATTGATACGAATTAGGTCTTGGAGAATTAAGATCTTGAATTTCAATGTTAACGGTTTTCTTAGCTTTTGGTTTTGGAATTTCCATGAAAATGGAATCTTCTTTCTCTGGAGGTGGGACTTGTGCGGTACTTTCTGAACTTGGTTTTTGCACTTTGTCCATTGACGTCTCCGGGTTTTGTTCGGGTTCCTTTTGAGGAGTAGAAACAACGGGTGTAGGAACAAGAGGAGTCGAAGGTCCTTCACAAGTTTTACCACTTCGTGTGGTGATAGCATTAATTTGCTCACGAGGGTTAGTTACGGTTTGACTTGGAAGAGTTCCTGAATTCGAAGTAGAGGCGGAATTTTTGAAATTATTACAAAGACTTGTTAACAAACTCGTAACATTAGCCATTTGATTCTGCAAATTTTGACCTTGATTTTGAACATTCTTCAACACCGCATCGTTTGCCTTGACGTAGTTTTCAAAATCCGTTTTCGAAACACCTTGAATTTGGGGCGTAGGAGCTTGATATGGTGGAACTTGGTAAACCGGTGGTTGATTGGTTGGTGGTTGATAAACTTGTCCTTGGTTGAAATTGCCTCCACGGCCTAAAAGTATTTATTCTAATACTAAAAATTATTTTTTTGTATTTTTCTGAAACTTTTTTCTATTTTTTATGATTTTTCAAATATTAAAATCTTAGAAAAATGATTAAAATTAATCTACTAAATAGAAAAATATGAAAAATTTAGGGAAAATCCTAAATGCAACAAAGTTCAAAGGAAAAATAAGAAAACTTACCCAGCTTATCTAATAAGCTGGATAATTAAGCTTATATGCTACGGCTTATGTTAAGAAAAAGAAAAGAAAACGTGTATAATAACAATATGAAAAGAGAAGTAGACGGATGAGCTAATGTAGCACACTTGGTTAACACGTTGGGCTTGTATACTAGAGGTCTTGGGTTCGAGGTTGGCAGACACCCCTTTTTGCACTTTTTTTTACTTTTAACAAAAACTAAAAGTTGGAACTTGAAGAAGACATGATTCTAAGTGTTTTTAATAAAAGGAGTATAAGCCAAATCTCAAAATTAAGCTCTCTAAGAGCTTATGAATATGCTGCTACAGAAAGTAGCCTTTAAAAGGCTTAAAAACTTATTTACACTAAAATACTTGCACAGACTTCATTATAAGCTCAAATTTGAAAACAAAAGAAGCTCTAGGCAGCTTATGATGTGGATAAGCTAATTTTAACAAGCTAGGATCCCTACTAACACCTAATGCTAACTAAAATTGAAGATTAAAAAGGCTAACTCAGAAAATTACTCAAAAAGCTCAAATTCAAATTAAGCTAACTAACTCAATAAACTAACTCAGACCTTAAGCTTTTGCAAACTAGCTAAACTACTTATGAACTATAAATTCAAAACATTAACCCAAACTTTATAAGCTAGAAATCTAATTTAAGTACCTAGAATTAATTACTACTGTTTTTTGGCTTTTTGGTTTTTTTAATGACTTTTTAAGCTAAAGTGAACCTAGGCAAATAAGCTAGCAAAAGAAAACTAAGACTTAATCTAAATTTACCTATATCTAATGTATAAGCTACTTGAATTTTAAAGTCTGAAAACTAATTAGGCTATTCCTAATTATGATCCAAAGACCACTGCAGTTTAAGACTGCAGTGGTTCTATCTGATGCAAAGGGCAAAGGGCAAAAAACTAAAATGCAGGTAACCTTGTGGTTACTACTGCATTTATCACACTCAAATAGAGTGTACAAACACTTAGCAAACCAAATCCAAGCCTTGGAAGGCTTGGATCAAATTTTCACAAGCAAACACAAGTAGAAAAGGTAACCTGGTGCAGGAGCTTAAGATTAAGCCTCAAAATGAATTTAAATCCAAACTAATCCTAAGAACTTGCTCAAAACTAAATCATTTATGAAAACTTAGCTGACTAAAATAAAAACACAAATTGTCATTGACTTTTAGAGGTCAAATTAGCTAATTCCAAACACTCCTTAACCTTATGACAGAATTGATTTAGGCTTATAAACTTGAAATCCACTTAACAAGTCCTGAATATTAGATGATCAACAGCTTATATTAACTCTAACAAGCATAAACTAACAATCAAAATAGCTTAAACAAAGTTCTAATTAATTATGCTAACTATTTTTTTTGGTTTTTATGATTTTTTATGACAGATAATGAAATACTAAAGATCTATAACAACTAAGCTAAAAACAGACTAAAACTATGACTAATAAGCAAATAAGACACAGTTAAGCAACTGGATAAGCAGATATAAGAACACATATAGCCAAAATTTTTATTAAGCAATCTACACTATAAGCAATTTTAAGCTAAAATTTAAGGCTAAAATTTAAGAAACAATGAAATTAAAATGAAACTTACAAGCTTCACTAAACAGAACACAAAAATAGCAGCTCCAAGTCTCAGCTTAATCCTACTGGATAAGCTAGTATATACTCCATGGACCACTCATTCCATGGTTAGCTCCTCTTCCAAAAGCTTTAAGTCCAAGTAGTTTAAGGTTATAAGCTGTTTTTTAGGATTTAAGTAGATATTAAGACTGAATTAAGCTCTATCTTAGCTTAGAGACTAAGAGAGCTTATTGAGTAGCTTATGAACATTAGCTTATCATTTAAAGAGAAGTGAGAGCTTATGAAAGAAAACAAAAGAGCTTTTGACAGATTATTTAAGATTAAAACTGAATTTATTAATGAAAAAACTTGAATATAGCAATAAGCGTTGAAAGGAAAATTAACAAAAACTTTAAAGGTAATTTAACATAAGCAGAAAATTAAGTTTAAAATTACTAAAACTAAAAACTAGCCACCCACCCGTGTGTGTGAGAGGTGAAGTGCTTTATATACCTCCAAAGAAGGTTCTAGCCCCGAAAGTTTTTACTCCGTCCTTCAATCTTGGCTCTTTGATCATCTCAATGAGTGATCACCAATTTCTACCTTGATCATATCAAACTCACACGGATTGCCAGCTTGGCATCCTTTTTGGAGACACCCTGTTGGTGCGTCTTTTGAGAGGACTTAAAAATGTAAACTCCATCCTTGTGTGCTTTTAGCCTTCCAACGTGGCATACCCCATGTGGGTTTGGACCAATGAGCTTGTTTGATGATGCGATGACCCTGCCCACGTGTTCTTCTTCCCCTGAATTGTCTAAATTATCCCTTAATTAGCATTTGCCCTATCGTTTTGACCTTGGGGTTAAATGGGATAGACGGGTGAATAGTGAAAACTATTTTTCCCGCTCTCTCTTTTTTAACTAAAAAGGCTGATGTGATTTTGAGACTAGGGAAAGAAAAGGGTCCTTGTGGATATTGATATATAAACCAAAGTGAAATCAAATGTAGATTCATCTTTCTCTTTTGGGCAATTAATCCCTAGATTTATAAATGGAGAATGGGCTTAGTAATGGGCTGTTGTTATTGGGGGGGGGGGCTATGATCGGGTAGGTTAAAGGGTAATTAAGGGCCATTAGCCTTAGGGACTATTTGGTGAAACTTTTGAAACGTGAGGGACTGATTTGGAATATTTTGGGGTTTTGTCTTTTTGTGGTTGACTTTTGTTGACCATGGTTTGACCAATTTTGACTGAAGGTTGACTTTTCTTGGCTTTGGCTTTGAATCCTTGGCTTCTTTTGTGCTCTTCTGATTCCCGTGTCCGTGTTTGTCCGTTTTTGACGGTTTTCTTATGATTTTTATCTTATCCGTACATGCACACACAAAACACAAAAACAAATATATTTTTGCCATTTTTAGTCTGTTTTGGTTCATTTAGGGTCATTTTTGGTATAAACAGATATGTGTATTTTACACTTATCAAAATTCCCCAAACTAAACGATTGCGTGTCCTCACGCAATATTACATGCCTTATAACCAAATACCTCAAAACTTCCCCAAACTAAACCTTTGAAAAGTAGCAAAGATTTTTGTTGAGAGAGCTAAGAGATCACAAGTTATAAAACACCCGAATTCCCATTTTCAAAGATTTTTTTATTATTTTTTTTTTATGATTTTTCTTAATAATTAACTTCCTAACTACAACTTATTCTTGTGTGACATAATGTATTGTTTTCATTACCTTTTTGGTAACTTTTAGGATCATAGAACAAAAAGCACTTGAAAAGTGTCTTAAAAGATAACTTCATCATCCTTAATTTTTCACTTTTCCCATACTAAGCTTAAAAATAAGATCACTGTTACGTACGAGCTAAGATTCTAAGACTACTTATAATTACAACTTGTGAATTTCTCTTCCCAACAATAATCATATATTTAAGTGTAGTGTTTCCAAATTAATTAAAAAACCATTAAATCTACATTTTTAGATAGTTGAAATCCGACCATGCTTACACATGGCCTTTTGGCTAATATGATAATCACATTAGTAAGATCACAAAAACAACTCAAAGCAAACAAAAACCTCCTTACAAAGACATCGTTCTTCACTTGTCCAGAATATGACTTTCTCTTTAGCATCTCACCGGCATCCCGGGTAAATGCTAAGGCTTTAGACACCAACCATCCGGAGAATAATAATCGAACATGAACTTTCGATGAAAATGGCGTTGTAACATTTGCAAATTTTGGATTCAAAAGAAAACTTTGTTTTATAAAAGGAAACTTTTAACATTTACTTTTCTAACTGCAACATTAATATTACGATTACATTATTAGGCCTAGGAAATCGGTATCACTTTTCTTTCAACGACACACGGGGCCACACCTCCGACAAGATTCCGTGTAACTTATTATGATACCACCCTAAATATACATCCTCCGTCCTTTCTTACTTCTTTTTTAATGAATTTTTAATATCTTTTATGCTTACGTTTCGATACACATCGGGAGCGAACCGACAAATGCCCATGTACTTTATTGCGATGGAGTTTGTATATTATTATTAACATTAAGGATTTATAACTTGCATATTATGTATTCACCAACTAAGCATTTTTTTCTTTTTTTCATCATGTTTGTTTCATTAAAAAAAACTTTATTTTTGCGAATAGATAAATTTCCTATTAGGAAAACCAAAGTATAAACTTGAACTAAAATTCTTATTTACAAATGATGTTGACTTCATTCATAAAGCTTTTTCTCTAAATAAGTTGATTAGACTTTTAAGAGATAACTCTAATTTGTAAAAATTAAAGAGAACACGATAAATTAATCATTTCAGAACTTCGGTGAAGAAAAATCACAAGTTATTCTATAAGCCTTAAGTTTTCCAAATAAACTTGTTTAGCATCCTAATTCGTATTAACTCTATCATTTCTTATTCTTTGGCATTTAAAATCTCTAATAAAGAGTTCGCACATTCTGTTAGCCTATATAAAATCCAACATGCAATATTGAAAATTCTACTTGCGATTAGCACATATCTTCCATTTACTAAATGATATAAGTCTAGCATGTTTAAAGTCTACATGAGACTAGCACAAACTATCATCATTAATTGTTAAGGAAGAAAGCTAGAACTCTACACGTTCGATCGGGTCAAAAATTACTTCTTATTCTCACCAACGGAAAACCTACATTCGTGTCTAAACACTTTTTTTTTTTTTTTTTTTTCATTTTTTTCCTACAAATAAAAACTTAAAAATTTAAATTTTTTGCTATTTTTGTGGGAAAACGGGTACGTGAGAACAAAACAATAAGCAGGTAACATCAAATCGATAAATTCCCTCCCCAAACTAAAACGAAACATTGTCCTCAATGTTTAAGTCGGGTCTCTACAAAAATCTAAGCCGTTTATGAATTATGCAAAGATAAACGTGAATCGATAAGATGAAAGGATATTGGATCTCCCCAAACTAATTTCAAACAAAGGATAGGAAGCTCGAGTGAACCGGGACACAACACAGAACACGAGAGTCTTCAGAAATTGTTGGTTTAATCCTACAAAAATCACAACAAACAACAAACAACGAAAAAACGGAAAAGGCTAGCCTCAACACATCACAACACATTATTTAGAAGAAAGAAAATGGATAAGCATGGGGTGAACTCCCACGAAGCGGCTTGTTTTTGTTCACCGAGTCGCAAGCTCGACTCGATCCCTGAATTCATCCGTCCTTAGGGAGAGCAAATGGAACTGGTTTTAAAATAAAAATGAAAAGTAGAGATGCCAGGGTCAAAAATGGTGTCTTCACTCCCGAAGGAGAGAAATGAAGAAAGAAAGAGAATGAAGGTCAAATCTGAAACAAGGGTGGGAAGGGTGGGTAAAATATCGGCCATAAAATCATGAGGTTTAGAAACACCCTTAAACACTTTGGTTATCAAAACACCCGCTTCGGGTTCAAGACATTTCTCAACATCCGGTGGTTCCGGCGGAGGACGAGGAATTGACGGATCATCTTGATGGTCATTGTTAGGTAACTCAATATCTTCATCTTCGGAATCATCATTCTCAACACCTGGTGGAATTAAATCATCTGGAACAAGGAAAATATCGATCTCTTCTTGAACGGGATCACTATCCTCAACGGGGATAGGAGATACGGGAAGAGACTCGATAATTGAACGTTGATTAGCATGAACATTTTCCTGTGACCGGAAAGTTGAAATCTCACAAAGCACAGTCATACGATTAAGATAATCCTCAAATTCACGATCATTCCTTGAAGGAAGTGTCAAAAGTTCACCGGCGAACTCATGGTGAAGAGGATCACTCCTTGGAGAAAAAGTAATCGAAGATTCATTTTGTTCTGGTTCATGATCGGAAATCACTTCGGGAGCGAGATTATGGGTAGTATCATCACTAAGCAGATTATCAAGAAAAGTTACGTCTCCTTCTGAATCGAAATAACCTTCCTCAAAATTAGAAGAAACTTCCATGGCTAGAAAAGCATCGATCTCATCAATATCGTCTTCTGGAGCGAAACACTCATCCTTATTGGACAAAGGTGTGTTAAGTAAAACTGGCTCATCGGAATCTGAAACATTAGAGTTCTTGTTTTCAACATCTACATCCATCTCGTTAAAGAGAGGATTTACGTTGCTAGAGGTGAAGTTATCATCAAATTCAAAAAGAGGTTTTAAAGTAAACATGAAATGAACATCTATTTTAAGAGGAGTGATTTCATCGGCGAACTCCTCAAGATTATCACTAGTCTTCACCGGAGAAGAACTAGAGGAATAGAATGCGGAATAATTAGTGGTACTAGCCACTAAACTGCTCATCCTTTCGCAAATCAATGGAACAGAATAGCGATCAAAATTGCTTATTCTTGCTTTTCTCAGATTTTTCAGCATAAAAGACAAGTTCATCGCTTCCTACTCTTAATGTTAATTTTTCCTCGTATAGATCAATGAGAGCTTTTGCAGTGCGAAGGAAAGGTCTCCCTAAAATAATAGGCACTCTCGGGTCAGGTTCAAAATTAACCACAACAAAATCGGCAAGAAAAGTGAAACCATCAACTCTAACTACAACATCCTCGGCTATACCCATTGGGTGCGTAATCGAACGATTAGCAAGCTCGAGTGTCATTCGAGTAGGAGTCAAAGCTTCAAGCCCAAGTTGCTTGTAGATAGAATGAGGTAAAAGATTTATGCTAGCTCCGGAATTGGCTAAAGCACTAGTCCTATCGAGTTCTTGTAAAGTACATGGAATAAGAAATTTTCCCGGATCTTCGAGTTTCTCGGGAACTTTGTTCATGATGATTGCGGAACATTCAGCATTCACGGTTGTAATGGCGATTTCCTCGAGCTTCTCTTTGTTCCTTAGCAATGAGCTTAACCATTTGTTGAATTTCGGCATTTCGACAAGAGCATCTTTCAAACCAATCTCTAAACGGAGTTGTTTAAACATCTTCAAAAACCGGCTATGTTGAGCACTTGGTTTATCGTTCTCTCTCACTTTCATCCTCTCGGGATATGGAAGTTTAGGTTGATACGACGTTGGTTTTGGAGAATTAGGCTCTTGAATATCAATGTTAACGGTTTTCTTAGCTTTTGGTTTTGGGATTTCAACGAAAATGGAATCTTCTTCCTCTGGAGGTAGGACTTGTGCGGTACTTCTTAAACTTGGTTTTTGCACTTTGTCCATTGACGTCTCCGGGTTTTGTTCGGGTTCCTTTAGAGGAGTAGAAACAACGGGTGTAGGAACAAGATGAGTCGAAGGTCCTTCACAAGTTTTACCACTTCGTGTGGTGATAGCATTAATTTGCTCACGATGGTTAGTTAGGGTTTGACTTGGAAGAGTTCCTGAATTCGAAGATGAAGCGGTGTTGGAAGTTATGAACTTAGAAAGCATTTCCGTTAAATTTGTCATTTGGTTTTGTAAACCTTAGCCTTAATTTTGCATATTCCGTAACACAGCATCAATAGAGCTTGACATAAATTCTCGAAATCGTCTTTGAAACGCCTGCATTGTTGATGAGGAGCCTTGATAAACTGGGTTTGATCAGTGGAGTTGTAAAAAACATGTCCTTTGGTTGAAGTAACGTTTTTGATTGAAATTGGTGCCCGATTTTGTTGAAATTAGTTCCCTTGATTTGGATTGAACCCCGGTTTTGATTGTTTTGAATCGAGGAAAACCAAAGGTCGGATTCGTTTGCCAACCATCGGAGGTCTATGGAATTGGTATTCCCCTTGATTAAAATTAGCTGCAGCAGCTTGGAAACGTACTCTTGAATGTTGTCTGAATAAACATGCCATCGTGGCTAACCATTTTTATAAGAATGAGCACCTCCACAAGTTACACAACTCTGCTCGACCGCTTTTACAGTTGCGGGAGCTTGAACTTTTTGTTTGTCGATAAGCATAGTCGGATCAAATCTTAAGTTTCAGAGACTTTGTTGGTAAAGCACAACATCTGGTAAATTCTTGGAGTAGATGATTCGAACCTCACTTTGGCAACGATTGCCTGTTCTGAATTAACGAACCTTAGATTTACTTTCGATAAGTCTCAAGCATTCACGAGTCATCTTATCCAAAAAGTTTCCACCCGCAGCGGAATTCAACGAGTCTTGATCATTAGCATTCAAAGCATTGTAAAATGTATCCATATGATGTAGTTTTGAAAATCCGTGGTGTGGGCATGCTCGAAGAAGGTCATTAAATCGATCCCAAGCCTCATAAAACGATTCGTCAAATCTTTGTTGAAACCTCGTGATTTCGTTACGAAGATTTGTCGTTTTTTAAGGAGGAAAGAATTTATTAATGAATTTTGAAACAAGATCATCCCATGTCATAATCGATCGAGGAGGTTCTTTTTCTAGCCAAATCCGGGCTGAACCTTCAAGAGAAAATGGAAAAAGCATAAGCGTTAATCGCTGCTCGCGGAGTACGTCCGGAATCTCATTGTTGAAGTAATCTTATTGAAATAACGGATGTGAGCATGTGGATCCTCTTTATCATGTCTGAAAAACTGTTTTTTTTGAACAAGATTGATCAAACCAGCTTTAACTCAAGTTAGCATAATTTCGGAATCACAATTCATCCTCGTAGACACCTACCTCGGTGGGTGCTTGGAGCATTTAAGCCATGGTAAACGATTTGCGGCCGATTGGAATCTCGGGTTTTCGTCACAATAACCAGTGTTATTTGTTGTTGTCGACGATTTCGATTACGAGTTTGAGAACGAGTGCGCATGCACTAAAAATAAAGAAATTAAAAAGTAAGCAAAAATTACACTAATTTTTTTTTTTTGGATTTTTTATTTTTTATTTTTTAACAATCTATTTAAAAACGATAACAAGAGCAACCTTAAAACCAAACTAACATCTTACTTCAACGTAAACTCTTAAAAATTGGCCTGTTTTAGAATATGAGCCGTTACGCTCGTAAGTGACACAAATGGCAAGTTTTTGAATCTTTGGTTCGATTTGGGAACTTTTCAAGTTCACCGGAACTTATTTATGATAATACCTCAATTGAAGGTATTATATGTTGGTGTTCTTTTACCAACTTTGTGTATTTTATTTCTTTTTTTAAAGACAATTTTTTATATTTTTCATTTTTTTTTAAAATTTTTTTTTAAAAAAAATTTTTTTTTTTTATATGATAATTATACTAAAAAGAAAAGAAAATATTTTTTACTTTTTATATTTTTTAATTTTTTTTGGGTTTTTGATTTTTATAACAAAATTATAACTTTCGTAAACGAAAGGATCTTCAAATCAAACTCAACAAACGTAAACGAAGGAATCTTTAACACAAGTCCCCGGCAGCGGCGCCAAAAACTGATTGCAGTTTTTATACGCTATAAAATATATAATAATATTCCAAAAGAGCAATTAAGAACTTTCCTAAAGTCTCCCTTAAGAAAAGCTCACTCTAAAAGATATATATAATATATAATACGTATATTTAACCGGGAAGAATGATCACCCGGGTCGTTTCCCCAACGACTTGTGAAATTGAAACCTTGCTTTAGCTTGGATTATGATTTGAATGAGAGAAAAGATGTTTTTGAGTATCTATAACTACTAAATAAAAGCAACAATTAAAATGAACAATTAAAAGCAATTAAACACTTAAACTAATTAACGGGAGCAAATAAAACGCGACAAATGAGCAAATTCACTAAAATTAACTCCTAAAAATGCAAACTAAATTTCTAAACCTAAATTAGGACAAAAGAAAATTTTAAGAAAAAGAAAAACATTTTTTTTTGATTATTTTTGAATTTATTATGAATTAAAAACTATTTTAATCTAATTAAATCCTAAAAAATAGCAAATTAAGTCCTAAAAATTTAGAAAAATGATTTTTAAACTTAGAAAAGTCTAAAGTAACTTAAAAACTCAGAAAAATATTTTTAACTATTTTTAAAATTAAAATCCTATTTTTAAAATTAAAAATAAAGGCTTAAAAATGAAAATTAAAATCTAAAAGTGTTGAAAATGATTTTTCTGAATGTAAACCTAAAAGTATTTATTCTAATACTAAAAACTATTTTTTTGTATTTTTCTGAAACTTTTTTCTATTTTTTATGATTTTTTGAAAATTAAAACCTTAGAAAAATGATTAAAATTAATCTACTAAATAGAAAAATATGAAAAATTCAGGGAAAATCCTAAATGCAACAAAGTTCAAAGGAAAAATAAGAAAACTTACCCAGCTTATCTAATAAGCTGGATATTTAAGCTTATATGCTACGGCTTTAGGTTAAGAAAAAGAAAAAAGAAAAACGTTATAATAACAATATGAAAAAGAAGTAGACGATGACTAATAGCACACCTTGGTTAACTGTGGCTTGTAAGACTAGAGGTCTTGGGTTCGAGGTTGCAGACACCTCCTTTTTCGCACTTTTTTTTGTATTTTTTCACTTTAAACAAAAACCTAAAAGTTAGAACTTGATAGAAGCCTATCTAAGTATTTTTAATAAAAGGAGTATATTCCAATACTCAAATTAAGCTCGCTTAAAGCTTATGAAATATGCTGTACATAAAGGTAGCCTTTAAAAGCGGAAAAACTTATTACACTAAAATACTTTGCACATACCTTCAGTTATAAGCTCAAATTTGCAAAACAAAGAATTCTAGCAGCTTATATTGGATCAGCTAATTTAACAAGCTAGGATCCCGAATAAACACCTAATGCTAACTAAAATGAAGATTAAAAAGGCTAACGGTCAAAAATTACTCAAAAAGCCAAATTTCCAATTAACTAACTAACTCAATAAACTAACACAGAACCTTAAGCTTTTGCCAAACTAGCTAAACTACTTAAGTACTAAAACCTTCCAGTATCAAAACCTTTTGTAAGTAGATCAGCAACATTATGTTCAGAATTAATTTTAACCATTTGAATTAACTTTTTAGCATTGCAATCTCTTATAAAATGATGTCTAATCTCTATATGTTTTGTTTTAGAATGTTGAACAGGATTTTCAATAATGCCGATAGTACTATTATTATCAATGTGAATCATAGTATGCATGAAATTATACCCATAATCCAGCAATTGGTTTTGAATCCAGAGTACTTGTCCACAGCAACTAGCAGCAGCCACATATTTATCTCCAGTCACAAAGCTCAATTGTAGTCTTCCTTGAGGGAAGTCCTACATTACACACTCTAATTGAGTGTGTTTAAACACAAATCAAACAAATTCCAAACTTATGAAAGCTTGGCTTAGAATTTTCAAACAGAATTTAAAATGATTACTCCCCTAGTGCAGGAGCTTAAGAATAAGCCTCAAAATGAATTTAAATCCAAACTAATCCTAAGAACTTGCTCAAATCTAAATCATTTATGAAAACTTAGTTGACTAAAATAAAAACACAAATTGTCATTGACTTTTAGAGGTCAAACTAGCTAATTCCAAACACTCCTTAACCTTATGACAAAATTAACTTAGGCTTATAAATTTGAAATCCACTCAACAAGTCCTGAATATCAGATGATCAACAACTTATATTAACCCTAACAAACATAAACTAACAATCAAAACATATTAAACAAAGATCTAATTAGTTATGCTAACTAATTTTTTTTTTGGTTTTTATGATTTTTTTTATGACAGATAATGAAATACTAAAGATCTATAACAACTAAGCTAAAACAGACTAAAACTATGACTAATAAGCAAATAAGACACAGATAAGCAACTGGATAAGCAGATATAAGAACACATAAGCAATTAAGCAATCTACACTATGAAGCAATTTTAAGCTAAAATTTAAGAACAATGAAATTAAATGAGAACTTACCAAGCTTCAGCTAAACAGAAGCACAAAAATAAGCAGCTACAAGCTCTAGCTTATCCTATTGGATAAGCTAGTATAAGTCCATGGGAGCTCATCCATGGTTAGCTCCCCTTCCAAAAGCTTTTAAGTCCAAAGTAGTTAAGGTTTTAAGTTGTTTTTAGTATTTAAGTAGATATTAAGACTAAATTAAGCTCTATTTTAGCTTAGAGACTAAGAGAACTTATTGAGTAGCTTATGAACATTAGCTTATCATTTAAAGAGAAGTGAGAGCTTATGAAAGAAAACAAAATAGCTTATGACAGATTATTTAAGATTAAAACTGAATTTCATTAATATAAAACTTGATTACATAACTTGAAAGGAAAATTACAAAAAGCTTTAAAGGGAAATTACATAAGCTAGAAAATTAAGCTAAAATTCTAAAACTAAAACTACCACCCCCGTGTGTGTGAGAGGTGAGTGCTTTATATAGCCTGTCAAAGAATGTTCTAGCCCCAAAGTTTGTTACTCCTTCCTTCAATTCTTGGCCCTTTGATCATCTCAATGATTGGATCACAATTCTCCACCCTTGGATCATATCAAACTCACACGGATTGCCAGCTTGGCAATCCGTTGTGAGACACATTGTGTGCTTCTTTTAAGAGTACTTGAAATGTAAAAATCCATCCCTTGTGTGCTTTTAGTCTTCCAACGTGGCATACCCCATGTGGGTTTGGACCAATGAGCTTGTTTGATGATGTGATGACCCTACACACGTGTTCTTCTTCTCCTGAATTGTCTAAAATATCCCTTAATTGTGATTTGCCCCATGATTTACCTGAGGGTTAAATGGGAGAGACGGGTGAACAGTGAAAATTGTTTTTCCCGCTCTTTTTTTTTAACTGAAAAGGGTGATGTGAGTTTGAGGTAATTGCAAGACTAGTCCTTCTCTTTATTAAGTGTAAATGTAATACACAAACAAGTGTATTACATCTTTTAGTTTATGCAAGAAAGGTCCCTGGACTTCATATTAGTTTTAATGGGTTTAGGTTATTTGGCCGGGAATGGAATGATTGGGCTTGGACTTGTTTTATTTTGTGTTTTTTGAAACTTGAAGGGTTGATTTAGAATATTTTAGGGTTTTGTCTTTTTGTGGTTGACTTTTGTTAACCAGGATTTGACCAATTTTGACTGAAGGCTGACCATTTGACTTTGGCTTCCAGTTCTTACACGTTCTTTCATTCTCGTGTTCGTGTTTGCCTGTTTTTGACGGTTTTCTTGTGAGTTTTTCTATATCCGTACCTGCATACACAAAACACAAAAACAAGCATATCTTTGCCATTTTTAGTCTGTTTTGGGCTTAATTAGGCCATTTTAGGTGTTAACGGATATGTGTATTTTACACCTATCAAGTGGCAACCACAGTTTGCTTCTTACACTGCCATGATATCAACCTATTTCCCAAAAACTAACAACCTCTAGTTGTAGACTTCCTATCTTGAGTTGCTCCAGCATAATCACTATTAGTATAAGCAACTAGTTCAAATGGAGAATCCCTAGAACCAAAGGCCTAAAGTTGGTTTTTTTTCTTTCAAATATCTAAAAATTCTCTTTACAGCTAAGAGATGTGATGTCTTTAGAGTAACTTAGAATCTGGCACATGCACATACTGCAAACATAATATCTGGCCTAGATGTTGTGAGATACATCAAAGACCCAATAATAGATCTATAGAGATGTACATCAACATCATCAGCATCTCCATCTCTGACTAAAGGCTTTTCCAAATCAACTGGAGTAGAAGCAGACTTCACATCGGTGTAGTTGAATTTCTTCAAAATCTCAGCTACATATTTATCCTAACTGATAAATATTCCATCTTCCTTCTGTTGTACTTGTAATCCTAGAAAGAAAGTAAGTTCTCCTATAAAACTCATCTGAAACTTATCCTTCATAAGCTTCTCAAATGCAGTACACAGTTCCTTGTTTGTAGAGCCAAAGATAATGCCATCAACATAAACCTATACAAGCAAAATATCTCCTTTTTGCTTTTTGATAAACAATGTCTTATCTATCTTCCCTCTTTTAAACCTATTGCCCAAAAGATAGTTAGCTAAGGTTTCATACCATGCTCTTGGAGCTTGATGCAACCTATAAAGTGCCTTGACCACCTTGTAAACTTTGTTTGGATGGTCAGGATCTTTAAATCCTGGTGGTTGAGTAACATAAACCTCTTCCTCAATGGTTCCATATAAGAATGCACTCTTCACATCCATTTGATATACCAGAAAACCCATAAAAGAAGCATAGGCCAAAAACAATCTTATTGCCTTAATTCTTGCTACAGGAGCAAAAACTTCTTCATAGTCTATACCTTCTTCTTGTCTATGACCCTGTGCAACCAACCTTGCTTTATTCCTAATCACAATTCCTCTTTCATTTTTCTTATTTCTGAAGACCCATTTTGTTCCAATGGCCCTCTTCCCATTAGGCAAATCCACAAGTTTCCATACCTGTTGGAGCTTGAACTACAGAAGTTCTTCCTGCATTGCTTCCACCCAAGATGAATCAGATAGAGCTTTAGCAATGCTTGTGGGTTCAATCTGGGATAAGAAACAAGCATACAAACAAGTATTTAGGGTATCATGTGTTTTCTGTTCATATACAGCACTGAGAAACCCTTGTTCAGAAGTAGGTTTTGTCATTCTTCTTGTCTGAACAGATGACTTCACATCACCAATCACATTTTTAATTGGGTGATCTTTATGAATTCTTGTATTTGGAGTGGTTGGAACTGAATAGGAATTAAGGATGTTCCCCAAATCAACTTTTGGTTCATCTTCATCACTGAAGAACTTAACATGAGTGGCTTCAAGTGTATGACTAACTCCCATTGTGAACATGTCTTTAAGGCTATCTGGATTAGATGAACTAGCAGTATTAACTGATGGATCAACAGTATTAAGTTTAATACGACCAGTATTAACTTCAGGACTGGAAGTATTAACATGTTGTCCAGCAGTATTAACTTCCTTAGGACTGCTATCATCTTCAGACTTATCTTTTTCATCATTCTCATTATCTGAACCATCTTCAACCTGCTTTTGATCATCAGCAGCAGATTTTGGTTCACCATTATCAACATCCTTGGAAGGTGAATCAAAGTATGAAGCATCTTTCCAAATTGGCATCACAATACAATCTTGACTGATTTCTTCTTTCTGTGTAGATGTACCTGCATTAAGTTCTCCTTGTGTACCTGCAGATTCATTAGTGATTGTACCTGCAGCTACTGGTACATAATTCATAGATTGGGTTAGAGAATCAATATCAAACAGCCACTTTGGACCATTCCCTTCTATCATAGGCTTATTCTCTAAAAACCCAATATGCAAGTTTTCTTCTACCCTTCTGGTACTAGTATTGTATACCCTAAAAGCTTTACCACTTAAAGAATATCCAACAAAGAAACCTTCATCACTTTTGCCATCAAACTTGCCTAAATTGTCTAAAGTATTAAGAATAGTAACATGACATCCAAATGGTCTCATAAAGCTTAGAGCTAGTTTAAAACCTCTAAAAAGTTCATAAGGTGTCTTGTTATGAGGCTTGACTACTAAGACCTTATTCTGTACATAGCAAGCAGTACTAACTGCTTCAGCCCAAAATGTGGTAGGTAACTTAGAGTCAGCTAACATTGTTCTAGCAGCCTCAATTAGTGTCCTATTCCTCCTTTCAGCTACACCATTCTGCTAAGGAGTCCTAGCTACACTATATTTTATCCTAATACCTTTCTCTCTACAAAAATCATCCATAACTTTATTCTTAAATTATGTTTCATTATCACTTATTTTCACTTTCTTATCCACTAGGTTTTCTATTTCTTTGATAAAGTTCTTGAGAATCTCACTGGTCTCATCCTTAGCTGTTAATAAGAAAACCCATATAAACCTGCTATAATCATCAGTAACTACTAAGCAATACGTTTTATGCATTAAACTACTCACAAAGGTTGGACCAAACAGATCCATATGAAGCATAAATAAAGGCTTAGTAATTGGATTAAGAACTTTATATTTACAAGAAGCTTTGTGTTGCTTTCCTTTAAGATAAGCAACACAGGTTTGGTCATTTTCAAAATGTTTTGTAGGCAATCCCCTTACAAGATTATCCTTAACAAGCTTGTTTACGTTCTTAAATTAATATGACCAAGCCTCGTATGCCAAAGCATTGATTCATCTGATGTAGCATTTGCAACAAGACAAGTTAAACTCTCTTTAGGAACAATATTCTTTATATCAAAACTGTACATATTGTCCTTTCTAGGAATTTTAAGAAGTATCTGACTTTCATCAGGCAACTTAAAATTAGGAGATAAGACAAGACATTCAGTGTCAGTAAAAAGGACATAGTTCTTTTTGTCACACATCTGTGAGACACTAAAAAGGTTGAATTTTAACTCATTGACAAAGTATACATCTTCAAAATCAAGGCTATCAGTTTTAAGTGTTCCTTTACCAGAAATTCTACCAACATGTGCTCCTCCCCTAAATGTAGCATAACCTCTATCAAATTCCTTGAAATCTAAGAGATAAGCTATGTTCCCAGTCATGTTCCTTGAGCAGCCACTGTCAATAAATCCTTTATCATCTATTAGTGGCTTGTCCTGCACATAAAAAAAAGGAAATTAGTTTCCTTTGGGGACCCAAGCCATTACTGACTTGGATATGCCTCGTGCATCAATGTAGTTGTGTTTCTTCAAGGTGATTGATGCACTATCAAGTTTGGTAGGTCTCCAAACCTAACATGCTGAGGCCTTTATAGCATTTGCCTGATTAACCCTAACAACATTAACAACTGCTAAATGTGGCCTAGCAGAAACTGGTTTTGACCGAGCAGTATTAACTGCTTGTGCCTTGGCAGTATTAACTTTATGGATAAACCTTTTGTTAGATAATACTATTTTGATTGAAAGGGTCTTTTTACAATTGATTGTGCTGTTTTTGAAAAATGTGACATTGGTTTAGCACTAAAAACTGTAGATTTAGGATGAGCAGTATTAACTATTCTGGAAGTATTAAATGGTTTTATGCCAGTTTTCATTAAAACTGCTCTTGGAACCATGTTCCTTTGAGCATTAGGGTGAGTCTTGTTGGTAGTATAGTTGTAGTTCACCTTGTTATAATTATTCCCATATACCATCATTTCCCTTTGATGGTATTTACAATGAGCCTGCACATGATCAAAACTCCCAAAAATGAAGCAAGCTTTGTTATACATCACAAAATCACTTCCTAGTTGATTGGACTTCTGTCCATTCTAGTTTCTTTGATTTCCTCTAGGGCTTTGTGATCTATACATCTCAGCATACCTAACTGACATTTTAACTGGTTTTTCATGATTTTTAGGTTTGACAAACTCTTTCTTTTTATCAGCAAGAAAAACAGTTTCTTTATCAACATTAAGTGGAGACTCAACAAAGCTACTTGTTTCTTCTGACTTGTTCTTTTACCAAAAAGTCATTAGAATTTTCCTTAGAAGCATCTGATTTTTTATCACAAACAATGTTAGACTCTTGCTTACTCTCCTGAGAACCATAACTTTTGAATTCGGGCTCTTTGAATTCATCAAGACCAGAATAAGACAAATCAAACTTTTTAGGTCGATTATAGATTAAAGAATGAGGTGGAGGAACAACATTATACCCCAAACCCTTTTTACTTTTGTCAGTTATCTGACTCCCTAACAACTTGTCTAGGTCTTTTGAGGCTTTATCAAATTTTTCAATCTTAAATTCAATGCCCTCTTTTTCTTGTTTAACTTTTTCAAACTTACTTTTAAGCACATTTATTTTATAGTTATAACACCCCGTGTTTTTACAGGTTATATTACGACTCCGTACTTTCGTTATTTTAAATTCCTTTTACTATTTCATTTTAGACTTTATATTAATTCGCGTAGCTAGCCATTTAAATCACATTAGCTAAATCGCGGGAACTCAAAAATTCAACGTTTGATAGAAAATATCAAAGACACTCATTCAGACTTTACATAAGTCTGTCATACACGTAGCTAATATATTCACGCGGCAAGAGAAATGATAAAAATTCACACTCATGTTAATCTAGGTAAAAACCCTTTTAAACAACCCTAAACCTTAACTTCTATACTTTGGAAGACAAATGCAAACTAAAATAAAAACTCATAGGATGTCCTAAAGATTAGCATGCTCGGCTAGGGTTTTGAAGATAAAAATCCCTACAAACATGGCAAGATAACTAGTGTAAGTTTTACCTTAACTTCACCAAGTCAACAAAAATTAAGAATAAGTAAATATACATAAATCAACCCATTCCTTGTTTAACCCTAATATCCGACGTGTTCAAGCCCACAACCATTTCCCTAAATCTCACACTCACTCGTGATTATGTAGCTGCTACTCCCATGAATTTGCCTCCAAGAAATCCACAGTAACATACTTTTTATCAATGTAGCAAAAAGGTTTACCCAAAATGCTGTTACAAACACTTGTGAGTATGTTTTGACTAGTCCCCTTATCCATTTATTTGATTATAAGAATGCATGAGCTGAGTACCATACTTTCACAACAACTCAAGGATTTTAACTTTCACATATACTTCCTCCTGCTCATAAAATTCGACACACACACCCTCAAATTTTCATCTCTTCATTATCCCTATCCAACCCTAAGCCTAGTCGACATTACTAGGGTTTTTCTTGTTGGTCCGTAGAAGAGAAAGCAAGGGTCAAGGGACTATTGGTTTCGAGTCACTTAAGGATTTCGCTCAATTAAGGTTTCTTTGATATTGGAGCTAGGGTTTCCGTGGTTAAGTTTGAGGCACTCTCCCCTGCATTTTGTGAGTAATCATCTCTTAATAGTCATCATTTAATTATAATTCTTGTGCCATAGTTGTGTGCTTAAACTTGTTAAAAATAAAACATATTTTTGCCACTTTCTGATGTAACACGAATGGACTACCAACCACCCAAACGATTGAGGAAAATGAAACAGCGGCATAATGAAGCAATGTTAGGTTAAGAATTAGAATTGTATCTTGGGCTAGAGCACGTTGTTAGTTAAAAACCAAAACTACATAGGTTCTGTCATATTATACCCCATGCGAGTAGTAAACTCTAAGCACCTTAAACCGTCCCTTAAACATGAGCAATACGGACAGTTTGCTATTTTCAAAAATAGGATAGGTCGTGATCGTTTTGCCCCTGGATTCATCAAATTTTGTCATGTAAATAAAGAGTTATAAGGTTTCAAAGTTCGAGGTGTAAGTCTGTCAAATGCTTTTTGTAACGCAACCCCACTGGACCGACTTTAAGCCTTGTTTTAACCCACTTAGGCTAGGGCGTAGGGCGAACAATTGGGGGCATTTTATAGACGACATGGTGAGCTTCATATAGGAATTTGAGTCACGAGAAATGGTTGAGAAACAAGCTCAAAAATTGAATCCAAAATTAGTAGTGTTGTCGCGTGCTCAACAGTTAATACTGTTGGTAGTCGCGACACCAGCACTTTACCCTCATTTTTGACCTTGATAACGACCTCGGCCCACGAAACTTACAAAACATAAAGTGTAGTTGACCTGGCCTGGTTTACAAAGGTACTTTTAGTTTGTCCTAGTATCAAGTATTGAGCTAGTAAACGTAACCCAAAGTTAGTGCTGCTGTCACACATTTAATATTGTCAACAAACAGCTCGACACCCCTTATTTTGTACCCATTTTCGACCCTCTTAACGACCTCCGCCCCCAAAACTTATAAAAAGTAATTCTTAATAGACCTAGCCTAGTTTTCAAACGTGCTCCTATTTTGTTTTAACGTTAAGTAACGAATCCACAAACATTTTAAAGCTGAACACCCAACAGTATGCGGTTGAAATAACTTCAAATATATCTAAATCTAACATAAAGTTAGTACTATTGACCGTGTGTCAACAGTCATAATGGTTTAAGATTGTTGGCAGTCACAATGCCTCCCCTTTGGCCACGTTGTTGATCCTTTAAACGACATTTTTGGACAAAACCTGAATAATGAAAGTTGTAGACGACACGGCCTAGTTTCCAAAACAACTCTTGGTTTATAATTTTATTAAGTAACGAGTCCAGAAATTGATTTCAAAACTCAACGTTCGTTCCAAAATTTTATAAATAAAAACTTAAGTATTAACACTTTTAAATTTATTTTGTCACAACTTTGTCCACTTATTTGACACGTTTAGAGACAAAACTAAGTGTTGATTAAATTAACTATGAAAGTATATACTACCTAGTTTCCTAAATGTTCGAAGTCGTAAATTACGTACTTATGGTTTGACCGTGTTGACCCGATAAAGTTGATCATTTTATTTAATCAAGAAACTATTTTCAAACGTCATTATTTTAAATAAAGTTCAAGCACATACTAGGGACGAGATTGCAAGTATTTATATTTTTATTTTTCTGTTTAGTGAATATGTATTATTTATTCGTAGGTTGCGGATAAAGCCTTTTGCATTGTTTTTTTGTGCCATTACTTTGCTCCTACGTTATCATTACTTGATGTGAGTTTATAGTCCCTACTTTTATACTTTTTCAATCATTTATCAAATCTCAGGTATGAGATCATGTTTGTTTTTAACATGGATGCAAGTACATTTTAAATTCAAATATTACGAGTTTGCCTAAGTAGCTATAACCCACTATGCCCATTATCATGAACTGTTAATTGCATGGATGTAATTGTTAATTGCATTATGTGAGCGCGAATGTTATGAATAGATCTATTTGGGATTAACCTCTCCATTCAGGCAAGTAGCGCTTGCTAGTTTACCGGTTGGTCGGAAACGACGAACGTATACCATTTGGATTCATGGATGTTACGGGTTGAACATGTATATTGGGCAAAGTCATTTATGTGTAATTGAACTGCACACATTGTTTAGCTTCGGTGTCATGAGCTTAGTGCATTTCGTAATACATTTTCGTGATATTATATTCGTTACTCTATTACAGGAAAATCTTGCTATCCGCTTCATTAAATTCATAAACCTATAAATTCACCAACATTATGGTTGACAGTTTAAACATGTTTTCTCAGGTCAATAAGGTACAAGTCACGAATACATTGGATGGTCGTCATTTGAAGTCATATTATCATAAAGATTTGCATGCATTACATTTTGGAATATTGTTATGTTGTGAAATCTTTATTTTTACAAGATAAACAAGTTAAGCCCATGAGCTTTTTGTATCGAACCATTCATGAAATCCAACGTATCAGTTTTAAACGATCCTTATAATGGTCGTTCTTATATCTTGTGCTATTGATCTATGAAGTAATACCCCTAGAATGTCATATTCCGCTGCGACCCATTTTGGGGGTGTTACAGATTGGTATCAGAGCCAAGGTTATAGAGAACCAAGTCAAACGTTTTTACTTGGACTATAACCGTTTTCAACATTGTGTCATTCAAAAGTTTTTCAAAGGGACATACATTATCTAGTTTGCATCTAGCATACATGCTTACATGCCATACATCATTTTAACATTAGTCGGTGTTACTAAGTGCTTGCATAAGTTATATACGTGTTTTAATGCATTACGTATATTACCAATGGTATTATATAATATACTTATACAATATGATATTATGATTACAGATTTGCCATGTCTTTCGACGATGCCTCATCCACCGTTACCTATACATCCGTATCTTCTGGTTCAAGCGAGCCATCAGCATGGGGTATTCCACTCATGAATGCTGGCGAGATCCCGAATGTGGACCCATACGAGGAGGTCGCTCAACACGGGCAAGCACACCCACTGTCACCTGCTTATGTATCGGACCCTATGGAGTTGGACGAGCATGTACCACTGTATGTCCCAGAGCACCCAAAACACCATGACTTATCAGAGGAGGACATGCCGGTCGAGGATCAGCCTGCTGCTGAGGACGCTGAGTTACATGGAGTCCTGGCTGACTCGGATTCAATGGAGGACGATACTGATACAGATTCTATTAATTATCCAGATGAGCCTGAGGATGGCGAGGACGATGACGAGGATCCTGAGGAGGATCCTAGTGAGGAGCATGAGTCTAAGGATGAGGAAGCTAAGGAAGATGAGCCCTTTGAGGATTCTGATGAGACTGAACCATTCGAGGAGGATGAGACTGCTGCTACACCACCGTCGCCTGGACACCGTGGAGCAAGGATAACTGTTAGACCTCAGCCACCCATGGCCGCTTCTACCCAGGCACTTATTGATGCTTTTGCTGCTAGATCACCTGCATTTCCATCACCACCTCCCACCAACCCTACCTATGATCAGGTACCATTTGGTCATAGGGCAGCCACGATTCATATGAGAGATGACATCATAGAGGAAGATATGCCACCTTGGAAGAGATTTGTACTTACTGCTCCCCTACCTGGTTGTGATATAGCAGAGAGTTCTGCTGCTGCTGCTAGAGCATTTAGAGGCCAGTATGATTTTGTTTATGATGTTGGGGCAGGACAGGGTTTGGTTAGTAGTCCTGGTCATGAGGCTCGGACTATTGCTAGAGCTGCTGACAGAGAAGAGGATGTTGGTTATACTAGAGCTTTACAGGCTTCTGAGCATAGGATGATGACTTCCATTGAGGAAGTTAACTTGAGGGTCAGCTACCAGGTACAGGCTCGCAAGCGGGAGAGTGAAGACTTCTATACACAGCTTCTTGATGCACGGACTGACCTTAGAGACATCAGACTTAAGGTTGATGTAGTGAGAGGTCAGAGGACTACTTATGAGACAGAGTTACAGGAGTTACACCAGGCTTACCTTAGGTCCGAGGCACAAAACAGGGCATTGTTGGCGTGACTTGAGACACTGGAGACTTATATGACTCGTATAGAGTGGCCGCGCCAGAGAGCTGAGGATGATGCAGTCTGACAGATTATGCATACCCATGTGTTAGAGGCTAGAGCTCGGATTGATACGGTGGAGGATACCGATAGTAACTGTTAGTTGTACTGTTCATCTTTAGCTATCTTGTATAGTCTATTAAGTTTTATGGGTAATTCCCAGCTAATAGACTCTAGGACGTATTTTCATTTTCTGTACTAAGATCATTTGTGGGCATTTTGTATCCAAACAAATCATGTACGACTCGACATTATGTTATGAAATATTAACGTATGATGTTATGGTTGATTTCATGTTATTTATTTTACTATTGTGTTGTGGTGTAGTTATCATATCCATTTGTATCGATATTGTGATTATATCTCACATACATTGTGTTCTTGTGATTATTAGAATCATGCCTATAACAAGACAAGGAACAAACAACGCCATGACTCCAGAATCCATTCAAGCTATGATCGATCGGGCAATTCAAAGAAACTCAACTCAGGATGACGATAGCCAAAATTTAAGAGGAGGAATCAGAAGGCATGTGCAACCTGCACGTGTCTGTACCTATCCTGACTTCATGAAATGCCAACCCTTGAACTTCAAGGGAACTGAAGGCGTTATTGGTTTAAATCAATGGCTTGAAAAGATGGAATCAGTATTCTACATTATCGGTTGCGCCATTGAAAATCAAGTAAAGTTCGCTACCTGTACTCTGCTAGGTGCTGCACTAACCTGGTGGAATGGTCATGTGAGAACTTTAGGTCATGATGCTGCCTATGCTATGACTTGGGGGACTTTCAAGAAGAAATTGTCGAACAAATATTATCCAAATGGTGAGATCAAGAAACTCAAAATTGAACTGTGGAATCTTAAGGTTAAGGGAAACGATGTTGCAGCTTACACTCAGCGTTTCCAAGAACTAGCCTTGATGTGTACCAAATTTCTTGCTGATGAAACTGCAAATATTGACAAGTATATCAGTGGACTTCTTTATTTTCACATAAATGCAAAGTACCGCGTAACCGGAAATTTTTCGGAACATATTTAAAGGAGATATTTGTTATTCCTATGTGATTTATCAAACGAGCAAGTAAATTCACGTTTTCATTATTCGGACTCTAAGCCAATTTGATGTAAAACGACATTCCTGACAAACTTTTTAGTTTTGACCGAGACCGAAAACTGTAGAAAGTGATGAAATGCCCTCGCAAGATTTAGAAACATAGAAAAACTATAATTAAATTATATTAAATTAAAAATTTTTATTTTAATAAAAATAATTAATAAATTAGTCATCAATTTATTCAAAAACGTTGTTGATAACGCAATATATATGGGTTATGAAATTTATTTTATTTTTATTTATATTTTTTACTTTTAAACGAGTGTAACCGGTTCACCAAATAAATAACGAACATTTTTATAAATGTTATAAAAATATTTATGATAATATTATCAAATAAATAATCGTTTATCGGAAAGTGATTTGGAAAACAATGGTCGTTGTTCGTGACTCGAATCAACCTTACTGTTCAAACGACGGTCCCCGAAACGATTGTTATAAAAAACTATATTAATAAGTTACACAATTTACCTAAATATTTGAGACTTGCCACTTTTATTTATAATTTTTTATTATAATATAAGAGATATAGCATTTTATCCATTTTTTTTTTTCTATATTTTTAAACACACACACACACACACACATATCACACTCTTCTCTCTCCCTCATGTCCGGCCACCGCCGCCGGATTCCGGCCACCACCACGCTGTCACCGCCGGAAAACTTTTTCGGCGGACTTTTCCGGCGAAATCTAAAATTCCTCCCCACCTCCTCTCCTCATTTTTCCGGCGACGCACCGCCTTCCCCACCGCCATAAGGATGCGGCTGGGTTTGTTATAAACACCCAAAAAGGGTGCGTTTGGTTTTTAACGGCACCAAACGGGGGCGTTGGTTTGGTGTTAAAACCTCAAGGGTGCGTGGTGGGTTGACAGAAACAGCCACAGGGGCGTTGGTCTAGGTGGTTTAACACCAACGAGGGTGCACTGGGTTTTCACCACCAAAGGGTGCGTTCGGGTCCGAGTCAGCCACCGAATGTGGTGCGTTTGGCTGTGACAGCCACACGGGTGGGTTCGGTTTGAGTCTAACAGCCACCCTAAAAGGGTGCATGTGGTTGTCTCAGCCGCTGGGGTGCGTTCGGTTTAGGCGAAGCACCAAAAGGGTGCGGGTGGGTTTATATCACCAAAAAGGGTGCGTTTTGATTGTTATAGAAATCAACTAGGGGCGGTTGCCTGTTTATAAACGGAAACGGGTGCGTTTGGGTTAGTAAGAATTTACAAAGGGGTGTTTGGTTTGGCTGTCACGCACACCGAAGGGTGCGTTTGGCTGTTACATCAGAAAAGGGGTGTTTGGTTTTGTAGAAAATGGTTAGGGTGCGTTTGGATTGGCTGCGAAACAGCCATTAAGGCTGCGTTGGGTTTAAGGGCAGCACCATGGGGTGCGGTTGGTTGTTAAAACTCGAGTAGGGTGCGTGTAGTTTACCTAAACATCAACTAGGGTGTATTTGATTTAGTAGAAACTCACAAGGAGCGCGTTTGGCTGTTATTAGCACCGAAAGGGTGCGTTTGGATCTGAGTTCAACAAATAGGTGCGTTTGGGTTAGCATGAAACCGGTTAGGGTGCGTTTGGTTCGGGTCAGCCACCCGATTAGGGTGCGTTTGGCTGTGACAGCCCCAAAAAGGGGTGCGTTTGGCTTTCATACTCGCACAAGGGTGCGTTGGGTTTAATGGCAAAGCAAGGGGTGTGTTTGTTTCTGGTTATAAATCGAAAGAGGGTGCGTTTGGGGGTGCAGAAAACCGATTAGGGTGCGTTTGGGATAGCAGATAACACGGTTAGGGTGTGTTTGGTTGAGCAGTTAACCCCAAAAGGGGGTGTTTGGGTGAGCAGACTTGCAACAAGGGTGCGTTTGGTTTGGCAAAAGTTATAATAATCGATTAATAAAAATTATCGCGAGATTTATAAATAATAAACCGGAACTAAAATGGTGGTTAATGGTTAAATAAATGTCATATTTAATACCTTGTTTAGTTCTGAAGTAGCACCCCAATGTTACTATTCTGCTGCGTTGTCCTGAATTTTAGGGGTGTTACAAGGATGATGACTTCCATTGAGGAAGTTAACTTGAGGGTCAGCTACCAGGTACAGGCTCGCAAGCGAGAGAGTGAAGACTTCTATACACAGCTTCTTGATGCACGGACTGACCGCAGAGACATTAGACTTGAGGTTGATGTAGTGAGAGGTCTTGCAGGAGGTACACCAGGCTTACCTTAGGTTCGAGGCTCAGAACAGGGCATTGTTGGCGCGACTTGAGACGTTAAAAGAAAGACCACATGACCTCGGATAAGATGGCAGCGCCAGAACGCTGAGGATCGTGCAGTCAGACACATAATGCGTACCCATGTACTAGAGGCCAGAGCTCAGATTGACACGGTGGAGGACACCGGTAGTAGCTGTTAGTTGTACTTTTCATCTCTAGCTATCTTGTATAGTCTATTAAGTTTTATGGGTAATTCCCAGCTAATAGACTCTAGGACGTATTTTCATTTTCTGTACTAAGATCATTTGTGGTCATTTTGTATCCAAACAAATCATGTACGACTCGACATTATGTTATGAAATATTAACGTATGATGTTATGGTTGATTTTATGTTATTTATTTTTCCATTGTGTTGTGGTGTAGTTATCATATCCATTTGTATCGACATTGTGATTATATCTCACGTACATTGTGTTCTTGTGATTATTAGAATCATGCCTATAACAAGACAAGGAACAAACGACGCCATGACTCCAGAATCCATTCAAGCTATGATCGATCGGGCAATTCAAAGAAACTCAACTCAGGATGACGATAGCCAAAATTCAGGAGGAGGAATCAGAAGGCCTGTGCAACCTGCACGTGTCTGTACCTATCCTGACTTCATGAAATGCCAACCCTTGAACTTCAAGGGAACTGAAGGCGTTGTTGGTTTAAATCAATGGCTCGAAAAGATGGAATCAGTATTCCACATTAGCGGTTGTGCCGTTGAAAATCAAGTGAAGTTTGCTACCTGTACTCTGCTAGGTGCTGCACTAACCTGGTGGAATGGTCATGTGAGAACCTTAGGTCATGATGCTGCCTATGCTATGACTTGGGGGACTTTCAAGAAGAAATTATCGGACAAATATTGTCCAAATGGTGAGATCAAGAAACTCGAAATTGAACTGTGGAATCTTAAGGTCAAGGGAAACGATGTTGCAGCTTACACTCAACGTTTCCAAGAACTAGCCTTGATGTGCACCAAATTTCTTGCTGATGAAACCGCGAAGATTGATAAGTATATCGGTGGACTTCCCGATAACATTCATGGGAATGTCATGTCTGCAAGGCCCAAGACTCTTGACTTTGCTATCGAGTTGGCCAACGACTTGATGGATCAGAAACTCCGCACTTATGCGGAAAGGCAGAATGAAAACAAGAGGAAGGCTGATGATTCGTCAAGAAACAACCACCAACAGCAATCCCACAAGAGACAAAATGTAGCTAGGGCGTACACTGCTGGCCCTGGTGAAAAGAAGGTCTATACTGGGGACCTACCTTTGTGCACCAAGTGCAATTACCACCATACTGGGCAATGTGCACCCAAGTGTAGAAAAAATGCAAGAGTATGGTCCATAGCTAACCACTAGATTGTCGGTCAATACTAATAACACCAAGTATCAACAACACAACAAAAATCAAAAAGGCTGAGCATGCTATCATTGGAAACACCGGCCCACATCAAAAACCTTCCAAAACTGAAGAACCATGGGAATAACAACTTTTATTATGGGCTGTAAAACTTAAATTTATTTTATTTTATGCGATGAGTAAACTTTTTCAAACGTCCATGTTTAGTGGTCGTTCTTTATTGCTTTGTGATCGGATTGTTATGACGTCACGCCCTCGGACACGTATTTCGTCCAGGCCCCGTTTGGGGGTGTGACTTTAGTACCATGATTGACATTACCCCCACTACATTAGAAAATCATTACGACGTAGAATTAGCCAATGGGAAAATCATAGGAGTTAACACCATAATTCGAGGTTGTACTCTAAATTTCATGAACCACCATTTTAACATTGACTTGATGTCGGTCCCACTCGGTAGTTTTGACGCCATTATTAGAATGGATTGGTTAACAAAGCATCATCGAGTGATCATCTGTGATGAGAAGATTATGCGAGTTCCTTTCGGAAAAGAAATGTTAATCTTTCAAGGAAACGGAAACAACCAAAAGAAAGAATCCTGACTGAACATCATTTCGTGCACTAAAGCACAAGAGTATCTGTCAAAGGGGTGTGACCTCTTTTTGGCACACATCACTACAAAGGAAGTCAAAGACAAGTCGAAGGAGAAGCGACTTGAGGACGTGCCAATTATCAGAAACTTCCCTGAAGTTTTTCCTGAAGACTTACCGGGTATCCCACTAACTCGACAAGTAGAATTCCAAATTGATTTGGTACCAGGTGCCGCACCTGTAGCACGGACGCCTTATCGATTGGCACCATCAGAAATGAAAGAACTGGCGGAACAACTTCAAGTACTATCCAACAAAGGATTTATAAGACCCAGCTCT
>BQNB010007646.1:0-92788 GCA_026074375.1 Tanacetum coccineum | reverse complement strand
ACTTATGTGAAATCAAAAGATCTAGATCTTTGGTATGTTATTACCTTTGGTGATTTTCCTCCTATTCAAAATAATCCTGAAACTAAAAAGGATAAAATTATACCATTTGAAAAACAAAACGATGATCTTAAAAAGAAATTTGCTAAAAATAATGAAGCTAAAATGGTGATTTATAATGCTTTACCACGTAAATAATATGAAAGAATTTTTATGTGTAAAACCGCAAAAGAAATTTAGGATACTTTACTAATCACTCACCAAGGTAATAGTCAAGTCAAAGATAATAAAATAGATCTTCTTGTTCAACAATATGAACAATTTATGATTCCGGAAGAGGAATCGATAGATAATGCTTTTGCTAGATTTAATAATATTATTACTAGTCTAAAAGCACTTGATGAAAGTTTTTGTAGCAAGAATTATGTTAGAAAATTTCTTAGGGCACTTCATCATAAATGGCGTGCAAAGGTTACGGCTATCGAAAAATTAAAGGATCTAACATCTCTATCACTTGATGAACTTATTAGAAATTTAAAAGTTTATGAAGTAATAATTAAGAAAGATTCCAAAATGGTCAAAAGCAAAAGAGAACAAAATAGATCTCTTGCCTTGAAGGCCAAAAAGGAATCAAGTGATGAAGATTGTTCGACTTCCGATAGTGAAGATGAAGAATACGCCATGGCCGTAAAAGAATTCAATAAATTTTTCAAAAGACGAGGAAGATTTGTAAGACAACCACAAGACGAAAGAAAGTCATTTCAAAGAAGTAGAAATGTTAAAAGTGAAAGAAAATGCTTTAGATGTGGAGATCCGAATCATCTCATCGGAGAATGTCCAAAGTCACCAAGAAGTAATAATCAAAGAGCCTTTATTGGAGGAGCATGGAGCTATAGTGGCGAAGATGAAGAAGTAAAGACTAAAGACGAAACTTGTCTTGTAGCTCAAGCATCCAATGAGATATGCTTAGGAATAAACTTAGAGCCCGACGAGTGGATTAAATATAGTGGATGCTCGAAACATATGACGGGTAACCGAAAGTTGTTTTCTACATACAAAGCGTATAACGGAGGAAACGTCATTTTCGGAAGCAATTTACGTGGTAACATCATAGGCAAAGGTATGATTTCTCATGACTCCCTAATTATTGAAAATGTTGAGCACGTAGATAATTTAAAATTTAATTTGCTTAGTGTTGGTCAAATATGTGATAATAAATGTAAAGTAGTATTTACCGAACACGATAGCGAAATAATCAAAGACGAAAAGGTCATAGGTAGAGGAATTAGAAAAAGAGGGCTATATGTGATGAAATTAGGAAATAAACCGGAAGATAAAATATGTCTTGCAACTTTAGACGAAAACTCCACTTTATGGCATAGGAGATTAGGTCACGCAAATATGCAATTAATTCAATCATTGGCTTCTAAGGAATTAGTTAGAAATCTACCTAAGCTTAAATTTGATCGACATTTTTGTGACGCTTGCAAAATTGGAAAGCAAACTCATGCTAGTCACAAAGCCAAAAATATAGTATCAACAACTAGATGCTTAGAATTATTACACATGGACTTATTTGGCCCATCCGCCGTACGGAGTTATGGAGGAAATCGTTACACCTTAGTAATTGTAGATGACTATTCTCGATATACATGGACTAGATTTTTAGGAAATAAAACCGGTGAGCTTCGAAAGATGTTCGAAAATATTTAGACAAATGATTCGAAATAATTAGGAGCGGGGGATATTCCATAGTGTCAAATTAGAATGGATCATGTCGGGAATTTGAGATGAAGTACTAATTGGAAACTATTGTGAGTTAAACGGAATTTCTCACAATTTCTCCGCTCCTCGTACTCCACAATCAAATGGGGTAGTAGAAAGAAAGAACCGCATTCTACAAGAAATGAGTAGAACTATGTTAAATGAACAATCCATTCCATAAAAAATTTAGTGTTATGCGGTCAATTCTTCAACCTACATAATAAATAGAATCACCATTAGACATATTTTAGAAAAACTCCATACGAGTTATTAAGAGGTAGAAAACCAAACCTTTACTATTTCAAAGTATTTGGAAGTAAATGCTTCATTCTTAATAAAAAAGATTACCTCACCAAATTTGACCCAAAGTCGTATGAAGGTGTCTTCCTAGGATACTCTCAAAATAGTAAAGCCTGTATAATTCTTAACAAACAAACAATGAAATTCGAAGAATCCTTAAATGTGACATTCGATGAAACTCCCTCACCGCCTAAAACATCACCTTTGGAGGATGATTATTTAGTCGAAGACGAAGCTATTGAGGTTAGTAAAACAAGAACCTTAGGAAATGATATCGAAGATAAATCTTTAGAAAATAATGAAATCATAAAAATTAAAGAATCTAAGAGTCAACCATTAGAAAATTTTATTGGTAATATAAATCAAAGAACTCTTAGATCACAAGCTCAAGACAAAAGTAATTTCTTTTGTTTTCTTTCAACTATAGAACCTAAAAACATAAATGAAGCCTTAAAAGCTAAAAGTTGAGTAATTGCTATGCAAGAAGAATTAAACCAATTCATATCAAATGATGTTTGGGAATTAGTCCCTAATCATAAGGATATGACCATAATTGGAATTAAATGGGTATTTAGAAATAAGCTCGATGAAAATGGTGTCGTATCAAGAAACAAAGCTAGGCTAGTTGCCCAAGGATATAATCAACAAGAAGGAATTGATTATGACGAAACCTAAGCACCTGTAGCTAGATTAGAATCCATAAGAATATTGTTAGCCTATGCATGCACACTAGACTTCAAATTATTTCAAATGGAAGTAAAGAGTGCATTCCTTAACGGTTTTATCAATGAGGAGGTTTACGTGGCATAATCTTCGAGATTCATTGACTTCGCAAAACCTAATCATGTCTATAGACTTAAGAAAGCTCTTTATGGACTCAAACAAGATCCTAAAGCTTGGTACGATAGATTAAAAGCCTTTCTTATTAAACATGGATTACCACTAAGGGATGTAGATAACACACTCTTTACTAAAAAGAAAGATCCCAATCTCATTATTGTCCAAATATATGTTGATGACATTATATTCGGATCAACTTGTTAAGAGATGTGTGATGATTTTGCCAAAATATGCATGATGAGTTTGAAATGAGTATGATGGGGGAACTAAACTTCTTCTTAAGACTACAAATAAAACAATTAGAAGATGTTATATTCTTTAATCAATCAAGATATATATAAGAAATGCTTAAGAAATTTGGATTAGAAGACTCTAAGCCAATGAAAAAACCTATATCTATGGAAACAAAACCCACGAAAGACGTAGAAGGTTAGTTCATAGACAATACCAAATATAGAGGTATGATAGGAAGTTTATTATACTTAACGGCAAGTAGGCCCGATATCATGTTTAGTGTTTGCCTTTATGCACACTTCCAAGAGGATCCCAAAACCTCTCACCTTGAAGCGGTTAAACGTATCTTCCGATACGTTAAAGGCACTACGCACTTAGGATTATGGTATCCTAAGGGGTCCGGCATAGAAACCATAGTATATGCGGACTCTGATCATGTGGGAGATTATGTGGACCAAAAAAGTACTAGTGGTATTTGCACGTTTATGGGATGTTGTTTAACATCTTGGTTTTCAAAGAAGCAAACCGCTCTTGCTATTTCCACTACCGAAGCCGAATATGTAAGCGTCGAAAAGGCATGTCAACAAGCACTATGGATGAAACAAGCTCCCATAGATTATGGCATTAGGTTAGATGAAATCCCTATAATGTGTGATAACAAAGGGGCTATAGACTTAAGTAAGATTCCCGTACAACACGCTCATACAAAACACATTGAGATTCGTCACCATTTCCTTCGTGACAATGTTTAAAAAGGAAACATTTCCATAGAAAAGGTTTCATCGGAAGATAACATTGCAGATATTCTAACTAAACCCCTTAAACGTGAGCCTTTTAATTACTTACGTCTAGGTCTAGGAATGATGGATCAAATTGATTAAACATTCATTAAGTAGTCTCTTTACTATAAATGATTGATAAGGTACTTAAATGTAAACAAGAACAACGAACTACAATCAAAATTAAAATGCTAAAATCAAAAAATTTAGAAAAAATATTCGTCAGATGGGCGGCCCCCTTAATTCTTAACGGGCGGTCCCCTTAAAATTAAAGGGGACGACCACGTATTTAAGGGGACCGGCCATCTGACAGTAGGTGAATTTTTTTTTTCTTCTTCTTAAATCTGAGTCTAGGATTCTATTTTGCACAAAATCAAATATTGGAAACTTTTCAAAAGAATAATGTATATACAAGATTACGTAACCTCGGTTTTCCCAAGGTTTAAAATTTTTCCACTTAATATATGTATATGTAAGACCCAATACACTTTATCAAAATCCTTCTCACAACTAGGAGTACATGAAAAATTTATTTTCATACATTGTTGATATATGCTAAAAAAATACTTTTTAATCTGATATTTGATCTCGCAACTGTTGTCTAATATTTATAATTCAATATATATTTCGACAATCTTGATTGAGCAACATTAAATCAAGGAGCACTTGGATTATTTCTTAGGTTTTTTTTTCTTAAAGTCGAAATAATTATCACTCCACATGTGTCGCATATAGGCACACACTAGGGTTATTAAAACTATTAAAATGTGTTTACATTTAAATGTATTTACAACATACTTCTTTTGTTTAAGAAATCCTAAGAGCTTTACAAACCATTAGGAGTATTAAAACTATTTGTTTAATATGGTTTCTATTGAAGACTTTTATTTTACATTCTTGCTTGCCTGTCTACATGTTCTTACTTGCTAAATGCCCTTAGTCTTAATCATGTTTAAGACAAAATTAAGACTTTGTTTGCCTATTTTCTTGCTTGTTAAATATTGTAGTATTGGTTGCCATAAAAATTAGGACTTGCTACGAAATGACTACAAAATAGTCTACCATTTTACAATTTCCTAAAAGAAAACAAAAACCTGGAAATTCTAGACACTGCCAGGTGGCGGCCCCCTTATCTCAAAGGGGCGGTCCCTTTAAAATTAAAGGGTCGGCCATATAATTAAGGGACCGACCACCTGAAGCATGATTTTTACTGTTTATTTTTGCTTTTTGACCCATCTTTTACCTAGACCCAACTATAATTTCCCAAAATTCACCAACATTCCTTGGAGTGATTTTCTAACAATGTCCATCCATCCATAACTACATCATCTTCTTAGTATAAATCAACCTTCTTCCTCAAACACAATCACCACATTCATATTGTCTTTCTCCAATGTCATCCATCACAAACCTTTTACCCAAAACTTCAGGGTTGCCAAATTGTCCGTTAAGACCATATGGAGAAGAAGTTGACCCATGTAACTCTATCAATGGTTGATGTTAATTTACCAACACCAAAACTCAAACCACAATCTCCTCTCAATGAACCATCACAAGAAAAACTTCCTACTACTCATTCAAACCATGTTTCACTACAATCTCACTCACCTCCACTTAGTGATTCTTGTAACACTAATGTTGGACAAGCTTCCATTCCACGATAAAGCATCAATCAAACTCAACTCACACAAACCCCATTCCCTCACTTACTCATCAATCTACATGTTGCTAATGTGCTTCATGCTGAAATCCACCTCACATTAAGGTGACAACCACACTTAAGCTCTACCTCCTCCATTTCCAAGTAGAGAAATGCTCATGAATGGCATTAATCAACTTCAAGACCTATCAAACCTCCTAGCCATTCACCTCTCACAACGTAACACTCCCCCATCACCTTATTCTCTAAACTTAGCTCGCACCCTCAACTTGGATCAAGTTAAACAACATGTTGGTTATTGTCCTTGTTGCATATTTACTTAAAAATAATTCCTAACCTTGAGTGAAGATATTAATTAGATTGAATTTCTTCTTACTCGACCACAACCACCACCTCAAATTCAACGTGACTATCTTCCAACAACCACCTTCGCTCCAAACTCTCCACTAACAACCAACTAAGCATGATACATGCCGACTTTTTCTCGCTTTCAAATAAATGACCAACCCTCTCCCTTTGCAAGCAAGTCTAATAGTTTCCTATGGCAATCTAGGAATATTAGGACCTTTGTACTTTAAATTTTATATATGTTGTCCTAATATGCTTTAAGCATATTATTTGATGTATGATTGTGTTTTATACACAACTTCTATGTTTAATGAATGATCTTTGGTATTATGCTTTAAAGTGTAATTTTTTTTGTTGATATCGTGCATTTTTTCCTTTCTTTGCTATATGTTAGAAACATTGGTGTTGTTCTTCTAACTTGTTTTTGTAGCAAAGTTACCATAGCTTGATTCCTTGATGCCCTCGAACGAGGGGGAGTACACATTAAGGGGGAGCATTTATTTCGTCGGTTTACTAACATTCATCGACGAAGCCTTTTTGATTCAACAAAAAAGAGGAAAAATAGAAATAAAACTCACTAAATACTTGTTTAAAGATAATTTACATTTAATGAGTTTAGATTTTGTAATCATCAAAAAGGGAGAGATTGTTGATAGAAATAATGCATAAAAACATTATTAATATTTTTCGACCTCTCTACGTTTTGATAATCACAAAATGTAAAAATGATTAATGAAAAATTATTCGTAAACAAATAATTAGTAGTAAATTTTTATTTTGAAAATTTAATCACTTAAAGGTATGAATAAATAAATGCTTAATGCATTTTATGATCAAATGAATTTTTATTTAATCTCATATTTTTTATAAAAATGTCACAAATATTTTTATAACTTTTACAAAACATTTTTAGATTTAAAAAAAAATGTTTTATTTAAAATAAATATTTTGAATTCAAATTTTCTACCTAAAAACGGCTAGAAATATTCCCGAAAACACCTCTCCCAGAAAAGACAAAAAAGAGGGCGTCTGGGTTGGGCGGCCCCCTTAATTATAAGAGCGGCCCCCTTAATTATTAAGGGGGCCGATACCCTAATTAAGGGGACCACCCAGACAAAAAGGCAACTCAGTTTGCCTATAAATACTAGACTATTCCCCACTGATTTTCTCACCTTTTGCACACACTTTCTTTCTGTTCTAAATCAGTTTATACTCTCCTTTCATTCCTTTGATCATTTAATCATAAAGCTTTGTTTCCAAGTGATCCAAGCTTTGATCCTCAAGTGCAAGAGAAGAATACTTTCTACCATCAAGTGAAGAAGTATTATAACTTAGTGTGTATAGTTGGCATAGTTGTGTAGTTGTGTTAAATCTTGTAAATCATTTGTGTATATTGTGAAGGTGTATATTGTAGTGGTGTATATTAAGTAGATTATGGTTATCATTGTAAGTATAGTTTGATTGGGGTGATCTTAGTTAGTAGTGTTAGATTGGTGTGATTAAGATAGTGTTTAGTAGAAGTGAAGTTGTGAAGAGAAGAAAACAAAGGTTGTGAAGGAGTTGTGAAGAGAAGTGAAGTTGTTTTGTAAAGTAAAGTCGTGAAATGAAGAACAAGTAGTGTGGTGAAGCGAAGTAGTGAATCGTCGAGAAGTTGTGTGAATAGTTGTGATAGATTGGTTATACCTAGGATTAGAACTCGACATTACGCTTAGTGTCGGAAATTGGTGTAAGCTAAGTAGTGTACGGTTTTCTCCGCCTAAAGGGAGCTTGTTGACATAGTGAAGAAAACTCTCGAGTTTAGTGCTCGGGTAGTGGAGTAGGGCGAAGAGGTGCTTCGTTACCGAAACACTATAAATTCCCGTGTTGTGGTTTGATCTTTCCATCTCTTATCTTTTATCTTGCATACTTATTTCATATTTCTTATTACTTATTTGATTAGTTTAATTGTTCATATTGTGCACATTGTGAATAATAAAGACAAATCTAAGTTTTTATAATCCAACTAAACATAAATTTAAAAAGCGGTAAACTATTCAACCCCCCTTCTAGTTTTCCAAAAACTCTATCTTTTTATGTTGTCATAACGGAAAGGGTTTACTCGCATCACAGATGGATAAACTAGAACTATTGTTGAACTTGTTCATTAATGATTCAAAGATGGTTGTTTGCGACGAAAAGAAAAACATCACGAATAGCACAACGAGCACAATCCTCAAGGAATCCCGCAACAAAATCAAGTTCATAAAAATAAAAAAAAGTATAATATGTACTTATGAAACTTTATTACTATGTTTCATTTGTATGAACTTTGTGCTTCAAGTTGCACATACTTGCGTGTTTGTTTTACCGTCTAACCCTATTTATAAGTGTGTAACACATAAAGTCTCTTGATATAGTGGAAATATCTGCTGAGAAACTGAGTTGCTAACAAAAAAGAAATGAACTTATATAAATTAAGATTTTAAGATACCCGTGTTTTTTGCCCTTTATTTATATTACTAAATAAGAGTCATGGACAATTATACGTTGTTGTTTACAATGTCAAAATAAAAAGAGGTTTGAAGGTTGTCATTTGACGAAGATGATAAACACATCAAAAAGTACTACAAACGTTGTCTACAAAGAAGTACTTCAAGGTATATGATCAAAGGTTATCATAACAAGGTTGAGAAGTACTCTGCCTGGTAGACGTTTACAGCTTAAGATCATTAGAAAATAATATCCTCTGTAAGTTTCATTTGCTATGACAATTAACAAGAGCCAGGGTCAATCGCTTTCAAAAGTTGGTTTGTACCTACCACGTCTGTTTTCACACATGAACAACTTTACATTGATGTTTTAAGAGTCAGAAGCAAAAGAGGTTTGAAGGTTGTCATTTGTGATGAGGATGATAATATCTCAAAACTACTGCAAATGTCGTCTACAAAGAAGTACTTCAAGGATCAAGGTTTAAGATGTATGTACAATATACATATGACATGTTTTATACCATATTCTAAATTTTAATATATTACCAATCAAAACCTACTTTTACTTACTATTTTTGTGGACTATTAGGTGTTTACGGAATGAACATTGACTATTAACTTGATTAGCATTCACCGACGTCATTTGCTAATCGCTGCTTGATTGATTAACGCTCACGATTATTGCCATTCAAGCCCATCAAACTTGGAGATCAAATTGCATTTACGTTTATTATGATAATCCTTATAAACTCAATTGTGTGATGAATATTTCGCGTATTCTCTGATTATTTCTTTTTGTATATGAATGGAATATGTTTACGTTTGGTTTTTTTCTTACTTATTTACACACAAAACTTATTACAAACATTTTTTTTAAAATACACCCGGGGTTACATGGGTCATTAAGCTAGTTTTATATAAAGCAGTAGAGATACATACTATTAAATGAGCAGTTTCAACATTAAATGTTTATAACCACCTTTACCTATTTAATGAGTGGTTTCAACATTAACTTAATGACCATGATTATAGTCATGTAACCACTATGAATAATCAATGATGTTATGAGATTAATTGGCCTATTAATGCTCATAACTCCTTTTAACCATGAGTTACAAACTCTTTTAAATGGGCTATTATTAACACATGCTAGTTAAAAAACGTATACATTAAATGTGGTGTGAATTTGAAAATGTGGATGGTGAACATTGACTAATGGCTTTATATCTTTCCGAAACAAGAAATGTTTTGGTCCCTTAAAAATTTTAATACTTCTAAAATATAATCACACTGGTACCCGCCACTGCAATGACGGCGGGTACCCTGTAATCGTATTTTGCGACACGAGAAACTAGTTTCCACGGTTTAAAAAAAATAATAACAAAAACGATCTTTTCAAACAACAACTGAACAAATGCATTGAATAATTTTAATTTAAAAACTACACTTTAATCAATAACAAGTGCCAAAGTATATTCCTATCCAAATACACAAAAGATCAAACGAAAGAAAGAACACATAAGTAGCTATCTTTGCAACATAATTAAAATAGAACCGATAACCCGCGTGTTTTGCTGCAGGCAAAGCGGCAACGATATTCCCTGACGAGTTCCCGTATAATTAAATCTTTCGGCGAGGGGTTAGGCGAGGTTTAAGGACCATAAGAACCTTGGATGGCTGAATCTTTTGTGTGTGTGAAGTATGATTAGTTTGTGTTGTAGCTTTTTGATTCTTTCATAAACAATGAACCTTTAAAGTTTAGTCAAACATGATACATCATGTTCACCAATCACAAATAAGTTAATTGCATAAAACTTTTTCTTTTAATAAAAATCAGGAGCCCACTTATTTATATCTACTCACAATAAACTTAACATGATCAATCATGTTTGACCATAACTTTAGAGGATTTTTTTCCTTTTTTATATTAAGATTTCATAAATGACATTTTAATGTATATTAATAACTTTTTAAAGTTTTATATGTTACAAGGTGATTACTCATTTATTTCTTATTAAGTCACTTAATACGATGGTTATAACTTTTCATGTTATAAGTTTTGATCAAGTTTTGAAATTTTTATAGGGTTTTGCTAAATGGGCAGAGGTTAAAGTGTATTTAATACACTCAAACTTTCATAATTAACAAGAAAATGCATTAAATACTCATTCAAATATAGTAATTTATAAATTTATTTAACGTGTATTCAATGCATTTTCTTGTTAATTAGAAAAGTTTGTGTGTATTAAATACACTTTAACCTCTGCCTGAACATAATTTATCAAAAACATATTTTTATATATCAAGAAATGTTTTAATCTCTTAAAATTGCTTTATAAAGTAGTTTAGGTCTATATATGCTTCTATACTTCTATACTACTATATAAATCATTATAATGTGAGACCCATTAAAAATTAAGATAAGGAGGTGCAATCTTGACCATTCATCTCATTTTTGGGAATCACATCAAAAAGTGACATGTGTCACCTTTTGATTAAAAAATCACTTTTATTTTCAAATTGAAATATCTTTTTATCAATTTAATTTTATTATGATTTAATTTTATCATATTTTTTAAAATTTTGTGCTATTTAATTCAACATACATTTTGTTATATTTTATAATTTTTTTGTTTTTTACATTTTTAGTGAGCTTATTGTTTGTTGATTTATATTTTTTACAATTTTAACCTTAATTAAATATAAACTTGATAGTTAAAACATACTTTCAGAGAGTGTGTTGTCTTTTTACATGCGAGAATGATGATGTTAATATGGTGTTGCGGGAAAGCTACGGGAAACCCAAACGAACACATACAACGAACACATACACTTAAAGTGTTGTAAGCAGGTAAAAAATTGCGTAAAAAATTGAGTTAGTAAATTTTCTATTACCGTCGCTATGCGCGGGTAACCAACTAGTTTAATTTAATTAGGTCACTGTATAATTTCTCTTCTTTTTATCTCTCCTCACTTTCACAACAATAGCTGCGTATACACCTAATCCCTCTCCCACTATTCGTATTTGTTGACAATCAATCCAGGTATGCAGTTTTTCATTTATTTTAATCATGATTTAGAGCTGTTGATTGGTTAATTTCTGGACTCGGATCTTCCGAAACCTTTAACGGTAGATCTCATTTAGACCTGTCTTGTATGTTTTATTTTGTTATCAAGTCTTTATTGGTTGTTTATTAGGGGGCAAGGTGTGGAAATGGGCTATATTGCACAAATTTGGCGACTGAGATTTATCTGTTAAAACGTATTCGAATCTGGATCTAATCAGAGACCAAATATGTGAACTATGTTAAGCTTATCATAATAAAACATCTTTTTTACAACAGACATACGACCCATTACACAAAACCAATTGTTTAACAAACAAAATGATCTACTAACAAGACCCATATAAAACTTATGCATAAAGTCTAGGGGTGTTCAGTGTTTTTAACACCGAATAAACTGAAAAATAAACCCCAAATATAACCGGACCGAAGTATTTAGTCCGTGTATGGTTTGGGTTGAAACAAAACCCAAGTGTTTAAGCATTGTATGGTTTGGTTCATGGTTTCACAAAAAATCAACCAAACCAAATCGAAAAACCCGAATATATTTATTTACTAAAAAAGCAAAAGAAATTGCATTATATCTATATGGTTTCTATCCCGTCATATTAACTAACAATCTTAAAATTCTATCTTTTAAATTAAACTCTATTTGGATGCTTGAGGATAGAAATATTCAAGCTTTCTCATGACTTATATTAATTAATTCTGAAACTTTTTTGTCGAAAAGATTTATATTTTGTTTTGTTTACTTCACTTCCCTTCGGTTGCAAAACTTCTTGGTTTTTTAGACTTATGTTTTGTTTTTAATTTTCTTCATCACTTATGAAACCTTTTTGATTTGTTAATCTTATTTGAACTTTTTGGTCTTTGTTTTATCCTCTTTGTTACTGGTTTGGTTTAGTTTGGTTTGGTTTTGGTTTTAACTAAAAAATTTTAAACCGATGAACCCAAACCATATAACCCAAAACCCGAAAACCGAACCGATGAACACCCCTGATAAAGTCACCTGTTTTGATGTTTACAAAGCTACTTGTTTTCAATCAAGACAAATTTTAAAACATAACCATTAGTTATCTTTAAAAAACAGCAAGCAGGGATGTTTGGCAACTGGTCCAAAATTGCAAATTAACGTCCAAACAAGAAAACTAGTAAATGCATGTTGTATTATAAAAAAGATGTTGATGGAAAATGAATTCAAGCCTTTTTGTTCCCTCGAATACTTAGACCAGTTCCTTTCTTCAACACTAAACAATCATTTGAAATTGAACCTCTTAGTATTAGTCATGTCGGGGTCAGTAACCATGTTTGGAATGGCATGCCTTATTGGTCCAAAATTTCCTTCTCTTGTGTTTAGGTAGTTAAGCATATGTGTGAACGTAATGCTCCAAATAGCAAGGTTGGATCGGGTGGTTATCACCCTTGCCTCTGGAGAGAGAGGTCAAGTGTTCGATCCTCACTCCTTGCAAGGCCGGAGGTTCTTTCCTACCTTTGGTAGAACCAGAAGCAGCCTCTCCACTTAGGTAGGGGTATGGCCGTTTACGTCTCAACCTCCCCTATACACCGTGAAAAATGGTATTGGGACCATAACCCGTGGAAGATGGTATTGGGTGTTACCTTACCCTTTTTTTGTGAACGAAATGCTACACACGATATAGAAGTTAGAAGTTATCCTATGTAGAAAGTGGATGTCAAATTTTGTCTTTGCTTATTTCAAGTTGTAAATAAAACATTTTAAAAAGGGGATGGCAAAATGACTACTTATAATGACAAGTTTGCCCTGTTAACCTTTTTTCCAATCTTATTATAGGGGTGAGCATAACGCACCGCAGATCGGACCGAACCGAGAAACCGAATCGGACCGCACCTATTTCGGTCCGGTCCTCAGTCCACACTTTATCTCATGTTTGCTCCTCGGTTCGGCGGGTCCGGAATTACGTACAACCGACCATTTTGCTTTCTGACCCGGACCTAGACCGGATTCGGTCCGGTCCTCGGTTCGTGGCACATTCGGTCCGGTGCTCGGTCCGTGGTTTTGTGCTAAATCAGTCTCGGTCCGGTCTGGTCCGGGTTTGACCGGATGCTCACCCTATCTTATTATATACTATATACAAAAGGCGGCAGGATCACCACTCGGCTAACTCAGTCTCGGTCCCGGTCTGGTCCGGTTGCCCGATGCTCACCCTATCTAAATTATATACAAGTAAAACAAAAGGCGAGCAGAATCACCCACGTAAACCGCCTAACACACCGAGATCGACACACACAAGGTTCGACCTGACCCGTTATCTCCCCCGCCCGAGGACCACGGAAACCGAGCCACCACTCAACCTGCCGCGGCTCCTTTACCCGACCCGCAACACGTCCGCCATCCGACGCCGACCCTACAACCCCACCTGCAATAACGCTCGCTGCCACCCGTCAAATCGCCTGCAACCCGCCAGTATTTACGAAATAGCCCCTCGGGTATGTACGAAATACCCTCACACTGTGTCAAATTACGAAAACTACCCTTATTTTTAAAAAGTTTACAAAATACCCCCTCCCCCACCAACGGCTGTTAGGTAATGACCGGAGTTTCATTTTTTTTTGAATTTACAAAAATTTTCCTTGGGATCGGTCGTTACAATTTTTTTTTTTAATTTACAAAAATAGCCCATGGAGTTATCGGTTCGTTCGCCATAATAACACTCAAATATCGCAACGACAACGACAATCACCACAGGACCCACTTCAGCCAACCCAAAATGATGCCCACTAATTGTCCCGCAGCGGAGCGCAGGCCTACCACCTCGTACCATACAATTAGCAGGATTGTAACCCGCCAAATACCGGGTCGACCCGACCCGGTACTCACCCGTCCGACCAGAAACCGCCCTCACACAACCCGCCCTGTTTACCCGACTGCAACCCGTCTGTCCGACCCGAAAACCCACCGGCAACCCGCCGGTATTTATGAAATAGCCCCTTGGGTATTTAAGAAATACGCCCTTACGAAAACCACCCTCATTTTAAAAAAAAATTACAAAATACCCCCTCCCCCCTAACATCTATCAATTTAATTTTTCTTTTTTAGAATTTACGAAAATACCAAAACTACCCTCATTTTTAAAAAAATATTAGAAAATACCCCCCTCTCCCCCTAAACGGCTGTTAAGTGACGACCGTTAGTTTAATTTTTTTTCTTGGGATCGGTCGTTACTTAACGACCGTTAACTTAATATTTTTTTCAATTTACAAAAATAGCCCTTGGGATTATCGTCCCGCGGCGGAGCGCGGGCCTACCACCTCGTTATGTTCAAAAACGAGTTGGTCTTTTTCTTTGACTCATTTTTGGATCTAAAATTAAATTTATCTTTACACTAAATAACAAATTATTTATTTTTTACTTTTTCTCCCCATTAAGATACTTTGACTAGGAAAATGTCGGTAACAGGTATGTTTCTTACTGAGAATGTTCCTTTATTAATTCTCTGTATCATCTATTGTTGAACTTTGTATAACCCTAACTTATTGGGATAACTACATATTTATCCAGTATAAACCTCAAAATGTCATTAATGCATAATGTGCAATGATTTTGATGCATGTTTGGGGAAATATTGAATTTTGATTTTTCTATTGAGGAAATATGAAATTGACCCTTACTTATATGTCTTTAGTCTTATTGTGTATTGTTAACGGTATTTTGATTCGTTATTGTTTCAGTAATCTTAGTGCTTGTTTGCTTTTAATTTTTACTAAGTCGTGTCCAGCGTATATACACGGCGCCTGTTTTTAGATAAACTGTTCTTTTGTTTATTTCCTATGCTGATTAAATAACCATAAATATGAATAAACCAGTGACTTAATGGGAAAAGCAACACCCTCTTGACTTTTTTGTGCTAAGTCATGCTTCTCATATATGTTTTAACATAATTTTTTTTTCAATTAAGACAATTAACTCGAAATCAAACATTACCCAAGGGTCGTAAATCCTACTTACAAACAAAATCTTTCTAAGAGTGGTTCTTGGTTTTTGGTCGCAAACTGTTTGTTCATTAGATGTTGAATTGATTGCACTAACTTCCAAATGATGACTTGATAGATGAAGAACCTGCACCCAATCCTCTTATACCGGGAATTGGCATGGAATGCGAGACCTGGGGAACCACTTCGATTGCTTGGTCTGCAGATTGGGGCTACGCATGTTGGTGTGGCAATTTCAGATGTTCCTCCCAAGGGCCCTGTTAGCCTTCATTGGTATGAACTGCACAATTATCTTATTTATAATAGTAATATATGCTGTTATTTGACCTTTCTTCTTATTAATCATGTAACAGTAAAATGTTACCATGAACTCAAAACTCTTTACTCATATAATTGTGATAAAAAAGAAATATAATTTCAGCTACCAATTTTTTGTCTTTATAAGATATATGTTCTTTGCATTATGCTGAGACATAAAGCCGTTTTTTTTCCATATGCTGCAGTGTTTATGCAGAAGAGAAAGGGCAGCACCATGCTACTAAATTTAAGAAAGCATGTGTTAGTTTTACAATGTATAGTACTTCCATTGTTAGTTTTACAAAATTACGTTATCTCTTGAGCGCAGCTACGCATATTCCCCTCATTTAGTTGTAATTCTATGAATTATAAACCCGATTTACACCTTCTATTGGGGATGATTTTTGCAAAAAGTTTAACAAAAAGTTTTGCAAAAATCATCCCTCTAGGGATGATTTTTGCCGAACGTTTCACCACTCAGGGATGATTAGTGCCAATAGTATCGGCTAGGGATGATTAGTGCCACAAACTACAAACCACAGGGATGATTTTTGCAGTTTACTCTAATAGTAATATATGCTGTTATTTGACCTTTCTTCTTATTAATCATGTAACAGTAAAATGTTACCATGAACTCAAAACTCTTTACTCATATAATCGTGATAAAAAAGAAATATAATTTCAGCTACCAATTTTTTGTCTTTATAAGATATATGTTTGTTAGTGGATTGCTTTGAGATACAATTGCACAAGTATCTTGTGTATCTTTGCATTATGCATGAGATTATCGCCGGTTTTCATATGCTGCAGTGTTTTGGAGAGAGAGAAAGGCAGCATCATGGCTACTAAATTTAGAAAGCTGGTTAGTTTTACAATGTATATACTTCTTTGTTAGTTTTACAATTTACGTATCTCTTTGTGATGCAGCTACGCATATTCCCCTCATTTAGTTGTAATTCTATGAATTATAAACCCGATTTACACCTTCTTTGATTATTTGGAAGCATGCGCTTTTGAACTGAAAATTCACTCTTTTTCTTTGTGCAGATAAAAGAGCAGTCTGTGGGAGGCATTGTTGTTGGAGTCCCATTTTAATAAAGAGAAAAACCCGGGAAAGAACCTATATGTATGTTTTCGATTTAAACATGCAACTAACTTATATATATATATATATATATATTTTTTTATTCACATAGGATTGTAAATTTTGTTTTCTTTCTCTTTCTTAGGAGGTATTTGTCGATGAACTTAATAAAACAAAGAAACTTAAAGACGTTCAGTATACCATTTGGGACGATATGTGGAGTGAGTCAAAGGTTTGTGCCTTTTTGTCTATGTATATTTTCTCTTTTGTGGACTTTTGAATTGTATTAGAAATAAAATATCAAATTTTACAAGCCCTAAATGTTCATTATTGCTTAATTCAATATAACTCCAGTACTACTTAAGGTGTAACTATTGCATGATTATGCTTAATTTGTCACCAGGGAGTGGGCTGTTTGTTGGATCCTTTACCTTTGCACCCAGAAGTGAAAAAGGTTTTAAGAGACAGAGAGATTCATAGATGCGCTACTGGCATACTCCAGGTATTAACATATGTGTGCCTTCAAAGTTCTACTTACAGTTTACAACTTATAGAAACAAGATATGTTTCTAGATTAAAAAAAATGGGTTTATGGGCTTTGCGTGAGTAGCTGATGCTGATTTTGTTAGATTTGATCTTAAATTTGAATTTATCTTTCATTTGTTGGTCTTTGGCAGAGTTATATAGATGATATAGAAATGTATGCGTCTCCTCTTATAGACGAATGAGACGGCGATAGCGAAACTTTGGAACTAGAATGATGCTAGATGATTATGAAATTAATGTTGCTAGGCCATTTATAACTGAGATACACTGGTAAGAAAGAGTGGTAAAGGTCAGTCTTTATGGTTGTGGTTTTACAAGTTTGTAATGACTGAATAATAGATATTCTAAAGCTTATGTAACTTGTAAGGTGGCGTTTATCTTGACTACTATCAAGCGAGTTGATGTGACAAGAAAGAAAATTAACCCAAGATGGGTTGGATGTATTTTGGTAGTGGTGTACGCTAGTTAATGTCTTCGGTGTTTATGGTGCATATGCATTGCATGGGCGGTGTGCTTATATTGCACAATGAAGGTTGCAAAAAATCGATAGTTGCTAATCGGGGCAGACCTAAGTTGACTGATCCAGACGATTTGACCAATGAGATCAACCTTTGATGGATTAGTGGCCAACTTTGACTAGCCTGTACCACTGCCATCTAATAAACTACCTCGTAACATTATCTCCTACCACCTTCAGGGAATACATGTGCCCCTTAAGTTACACCTAAGTTGAGACACAAACTTCTGAATACAGTAGAAACAAAGGCCTTTCGATCTTTTATCCTCTTTCTTCTTTACAAAAGTAGTTTCCTAAATGAATTAGCTGTGCTTTTAGTATTGCTACTAGTTGAAATCACATTCGAGTTTGCTGGTAGACCTGACCAACACAGGTGATTTAGTTGTGCTTAATGAAGCGTTTGACATAATAACAATAGATGTACATGTGGCCAATGGTATGTTGTCTGACATTTTGAAAAGGTGCGTGGAAAGATTTGATAGAAACAACCAGGAATAGAAACGTATAGTATATACATGAAGAAGAAAGTAACGGTGTTGGTAGAAGTTGCATTCATCGTTATTACAATTTTTTCTTACTTTTTGCAGAATGACAGTTTTACCTTTAACTAATTAATTTAAAACTTTTTCAATGTTTGTAATAATAACTTCAAGTGAGGGTAATATGGTAAACATGAACTAAATTTTCTATCTATTTTTAGAAGTGGTGATTATTTTGGGACAGCCCGAAATGAAATATTGAACAATAATTTTGGGATAGAGGGTTTCTCACAACCAACTTGCGTATTTACTATACGCTAGTCACATTGTCATAAAAGAAAGAAAAAGTTACACAAAGTTATCAGTTAATGTTATGGACCTAAATCCATCATTTGACAAATTACTTATACCATAATGAACATACATTAAAAGGATTACCAATGTCATGACATGAAAATTATGCATGGCTACCAAATAATATACGAGAGCTTGGTATGGTTTGCCAATGCAAAAAAAAAATGACCAATGGCATAAAATACCACGCCATCACTTTTAATTGGGTTTTGCAAACGATTGGGCTTGTAATTTTTCACCATCTGTAAAATATTGCAACCCTAAAATTTCAGTATAAATACGGCAGTTAAAGTTAAACAACACACAAACGTATACAAAATGTCCACATCAAGATCCACAAAAAGGTGAAGCAAATGAAATCACCATTTATTTCGTCATATGAGATGATGATTTTCGTGTAAAGAAACAAAAAACAACCTTGTAAAAGTTAGGAAATGGATGCTTATCTGGAAACAAATTTGAATGATAAAACAATTCAAAATTTATGTGAAGACATAAAGAGGATCAGAAGTTAAGTATCTCTCTATTGGTGCAGTATTATTTTGTCCAGAAAAGAATGAAAAGGAAAATAAAACAGCTTCAAGAAAAAATAGTTTGAATAATGTGTTGTTAATGTAGAATAAGATCTTGTTGAGTTATGTTAATTTATGTTCTCATTATGATTATGTAATAAAAATATTTATGTTTATCATAATGAATGATGTTTATAGTTTATCTTTTAATGTGTGATGTTCGTTCATTACAATACAATCATTATTTCAAGTAAGTGATATTTATTTTGAGTTGAAATTGAAATTAAGAAGTTAGGGGTTATGAGTTGAATTTTAGGGTTTGTGATGATGGGTTAAGTTATTATCAAAATGAGAATTTCTCATGACAAATAACTTGCATAACTCATTTCAACATATTTAAAGGGTATAAATTACACTCTTCGTCCCTGAAGTGGACCCCGTTCACCTGTTTTGGTCCCCGTCTCAAAATCGTAGCAAACGTGCTCGAGAAAACTCTACGCGCCCACGTAGTCTTACAAACAACGACCTTTTGACTGAAATATTAATTTGATTACCTATTCTATATATTCATCTCTTTACAACCGTATCAAAACATTGGCTAAGAATTCTCACATCCTTTGTTTTCACCCTTACCCGCAGCAAAATCTCTAACTTTGGTCCTGCTGTCTTTTTGTTAATCACCTTAGATCTTTATTTGAATGTGATTTTGTGTCGTTAGATTTCAAGACTTGAGTCAAGAAAATCCACTATGGATATCTCCTTCACTATTGGCTCCGCTAAGGAAGTTGATAATCTTAAGATCTTGCAGTCGTACAATGGTTTGCTTCTGTGTAGTGGTTTGACGTGACATGCTTTTGATTACGTATATAATCCATCCACTAATCTGTTTAAAAGGCTTCCGCACCCATAAAACTCGCATGATGATTCACGTTTTTACGGAAGTGTGGTATTGAGAATGGCCTTTGAACCTAGAAAATCACTTTACTTTTGAAGATCATGACCATCCAGTTATAACAACCATACAAATAACTCATAGGTTACATCGGGGAAGGAACTTCTTAGAGTCTTTTGGCGGTTGTGATGATCCAATGTTAATACTAATAGATATACTTGACATGTTGCAATTGGAAGGGAGATTGTTCGAGTCGCATGGGTGTCTGCTTCTTGTATGTAGAGATGATTTTGGCCCTAGAGAGTTTACTATATATGAGATGATGAAAGGGTGTGTTGTGTGGATGGTTCGGTACCTTGTTAATACCGATGAATTTTTGCAAGTGTGTGATTATCCGTCTTTGTCGAATGTTTGTTACAATTTGCTGTTAGAGTTACTCCATTAGGTATTGACGGGTCTGTCCAATGCCTGATTCACTTAGTTATCATTGTATGCTATTGATTGTTAAGGTAATATGTATTTTTAAGTTTTACTCTTACTAGTCAACTAAGATTTCACATGTGAATCACTTCTTTTGTATTGTATTGTATTGTATTGTATTGTATATGAGTTGGTTTGTAAATCGCACACTATTTACAAAAAAAAGTCGAACAAAGTTATCAGTTTATGTTATGGACGTAAATCCATCATTTGACAAATTACTTATACCATAACCAACATACATTAAAAGATTACCATCGTTGTTACATGAAATTTATGCATGGCTAACAAACAGTAGAAGTTTTTACGGTACCGCTACCCAATAGCTAGATATCAACATACAACATTGTTCAACAAAACAAACATAGATATTTATCAACAAACAGAAACATTTCATCATGAATTCATGGAATGAACCTAAATTGCACTAGCTATTTTTGGCACTTTTCAATCAAGTTGCATCACTTACACTAGGTTGACTTGGTCTATGTTTTTGCAGATGCTTAACTTGGTCCTGTACTGCCTTTACCCTTTCTCGTCTTCTTTACACATTGTCCCTTGCTTCTTCATTAAAACCAGCCATATTTTCTACTTCCATCCAACAGTCAATGCATGTCATTTTACTACCTTCTAGCTCCATAATAAAGTCAACATAATCATTCTTAATTTTATCTTCACTTGAATATGCATCATCACTAGATTCAGTGCTATCATTACCATTTTCTACCTCATTTAAAAAGTCTACAAAACTGTAATGTGGAAATTCAACTACCTTATCTATATTAGTTAGTCCATGTTCAATATAAGCGTTGATGACCTTCTTATTATTGACATGTTTGACTAAAGAACAAACATCAGCTTCACAACTAAGTGAAAAAATACCAGTATCTAGGCCAAATGTAGGTCTCAGATAGTAGTAATACAATAAAACTTTTCCAGTATTCCCTAACACATTCACTATACCATTGAGAATATGAATACTGAAATCATTAACCTTCAACAAATCAATATGTGTTACCTTCCCACTGATATACCGTCTACCAGGTCTGGGAGAGAACATCTATAGTCAACGAAAACAATTCAGGGTAACTAGCTGCAAGTAAAAGTAAGCAAACCGTTAGCTTGTGATTCAAACACAAAAAGCCCTAAATCAAACAATACTTGCAAAATACTTACAATAGGCTATTTCTGGATCAAAGTTTGAATCTTTCTCACGAACATACCAATGTTGCATATGTTGAACCATTGTGAAGATCGTTTGAAAATTAGCAAAAGGATTGCATGTGAGATAAAACGATAAAGAAATAAAGAATAAAAATTTAATCTAGGGTTTAATAGGGGAGCAGTAGGGTTCAATCTATGGTTTTATGTTATATGTACCTAAATGAGACTTTAAGAGTCAAAGCCAACAAACAACATCTTAACATTAATTACAAATTTACATTTTACCACCTTCTCCATCTTCTCAACTACTCATATTTATTACGTACATAACTCCATCTTATCATTGAACTCCAACTTAAAAAGAACTCCATCTTTCATACCCAAGAAAATAACGTAGGCAATTACAATGCCTTATGCTTCAGTTCCAACCGAAGACAAGGATGTTTACTCTATGAGGAGATATTGATGTTCAATTCCAACTGAAGACAAGAAGGCCTATTTGTAGGTTTCAATTTCTCACTAATATTGACCCTGAATTGAAAGTCAGTATGATGCTATCGGTTTGGCAATTATACAGTTTAATACAAAATTACAAGCATTGAAGAGATGGGCAAACTAATGTACTCATTAGATGTCCTATGAATATTTAATGTTTATAACTTGAGTTCTTTCCCATGGAAGTGGAAGGTGGTGACTTTCAGCACCTTGCCGATCTCATTTATCATGTCAAACACACAAACTTCAGTGCAACACCATGATTTTCATCGGGAAAAAAGTTATTTCACGAAAATTATGTTGTTGTGGTGAAGTTTGTGTGTCTGAGACTATTAATGATATTGGATAGTTGCTGAAAGTCCCCATCTTCCATTCCGGGGAAACAATTCAAGCTATAAACAACAACATTTATGATGCTATCCTTTTCCCGATTCAGTAGTTGAATAAAAGCAATGACAAGAATATATTCTTTTTTAAGAGGTCATGTATTTTTTATATCACTCGAACTTTTTGGGTATTCAAATCAAATGACGCAATCATAATAATCCTTCCAGTTTATGGCATCGAACTAAATGAATCATTTGACTTAAAGAGTCAAAGACAACTAACGAACTGGCGTAACCATAACCAACATAAACCATTGTTGGTAGTTGGTACTCACAATTCACAAAACATTACGCTAACGCTATACATTAAGCTTTAAGGAACAATTTACAAAAGATTACAATGTTGTTCCAAAAAACTACAGGTTACAGAAAGAGTGCGTCGTATACGGTCCATACCGGATTCCCCATGCTTAAATCCAACCAGAAGCATGTAAACAACAAACATGCTGACCCAAAAGAGTCACCCAAATTAATGACAGACATAATCTAATAACTACTGGACAACAAAAAAGGAAAAAGTTTTATGTTCCCTAACCGTATACAAGAAATGTTCAAACTACAAGTTGCAGCAGCCACGTCCACCATCCATCAACACATGATCTTGTATTTCCAAAAATAGCTTGTCATTTTTTCCATGTTGCCAAAACTGTTTGAATTGGACCATGAGGAAAATCCATGCTTAAACCGTTAGCAAGCCTGTACATCATAATGCACACCCAGACACCACAATCGCCTTATAAATCAGCATGTATCGGTGCACTGTTTGAAAACTCGAAGGTGATGTTATAGCGCTCGGGATCTATGTCCTTTTTCTTGAAGATACAATGCATTGACATGCCCTGCGGTAGTTGTTCAATCATCATTTCCCGCCAACTGAGCCACTAGTTACGATTTTCGCTTTGCCAAGGTTTTACACCGCAGACTGTATCATAAAAGGTAACGACACCCATCCTAATTTTAAACTCGGCAAGGAACCAGTAGGCGTTCTCGATGTTTAGAGGAATATAAACCTACATTAAACGGAAAATATATGTTACCATAAACCTTAAATAAATTAGGGTGTCGAAAACTTAAACCATCATGACTTGCGAAAAGTAAGTGAACAATAATAGCTTGGTTTCGAATACGCACCGTATTTACGTTGGCCCATCCCACGAGATACATGATGTCGTTGAAAATCTAATCCGCAAGCTTATTTTGCTCAAGTTGTCGGGAGAAATATGAAGAGGAAATAAACCAGTCGGCTTCCTTTGGCCTGAAATGCCACATCAACCAGATCTATAGCTCAATCCCCTGATAAAGCAGAAATCAATCATGTAGACGAGTTTGTAATCGAACATGTAAACGAATTTTAATCAATCATGTAAATGAGTTTGTAAACGTTCATTCAAAAGAGTTTGTAATCAATCATGTAGTTGAGTTTGTAATGAGTATGTAAGCAATTTTGTAAACGTGTATGTAAACGAGTATGTAAATAAGTTATAAAATCAAGTATGTAACGATTTGTAAATGCGCGTGTGTTCTCACCCCAAAAAGTGTTAAATTATATGTAAAACGAGTAACATGTGGGACTATGAACTCACAAGGTCTTGAAAAGTAATCGCATTGTTATAAAAAAAACAAGCATGTAAACGAGCAAATAAACAAGTTTGTAAACGAGCATGTATTCTCCCCCAAAATAGTTCAAAACAAGTAAAATAGGGGCTATGAGACTCACCTCAAGTGAATGTATCGAATGCAGTAACAATCAACAAAGAATATCGTCACGAATAGCCTGAATGCAACCTAATTAATTATAGGTCGTATAAGTACGATGTATTTAAAATAAATACAACAATGTATATTACAAAGTTATATCACCACCTAATAGTTTTGTTTAGTTTATAAGAGTTGAAACAATGTTTAAGTTACGTTTGTTAGTTAATGTCTAGATATATGTATCAGTAAAATATTATCTTTGTACGATAATTGATTATTTGTTAATAACACTTGATTAAATATTCTTATTGTTTATATAATGATATTATATAAACAGTTTAATCATTTTATAAAATAATATTTATAAAGTTGAAAACATGTATAAATATTATGTAAGTAATACTACATTATTTAATAATGTTTTTATAGCCCAAACGGACTTGAAAACACTCATAATCCTCATTTTATAATTCTATGAGCTTTATGTGTTTTTAATAAAAGTGCAGAAAATTATTTATAAAAATTAATTAGCTTTTATAAATTCTAGTTAAATATCTATACCATTCTAGACTCCGAAAACCGGATATTTATAGTAAAACGTGATTCCGAACAACTTTGTAGTTTTATACTTTGGTCGAATCGGACCTGAAAGCCCTCAAAATGACCGATTTCAAAGTTCGCAGCTTTTCCGCAGCTTTTCACAACATTGTAAAAGCTGTGAAATATATATAGTTTCGAAATGTTTAAAAATTCATAACTTACTCTTTTTAACTTCGTTTTACGTGTTCTTTATATGTACGAAATCGTATCGAGGTAATCTATGAGAATAAAATATTCACAAATTTTATAAAAATCTGTACTGAAACAGTTAATTCAAACTGTGTTTGTATAAAATTATTTTTATACATTTAATTATTGAATTCTTGCAAAATTCATATCTCTTTCGTTATAGCTTCGTTTTGCGAGTTCCTTATATGCACGAAATCATCTTGGAATGTACTATTTGAATCTTAAGCCTTTATATTTTATAAAAAATTGTATCTTTACAGAACCTACAAATTGTTTGACTATATATATGTTATAAAACTTGTTTTTATAACTTTATTTTGTACAAGCCCTTTTAAATTAACTAACACCACATCATTAGTGTACTTTAAGTCCTATAATTTGTGTCTATCATGATATGTCCAAAAGTCCAAATAAAGTGTTCTCATTAATTATTTATCTATAGATCTATATAAGTAAATTGTAACCATTAATTATGTAAATTAACTAATACTTGTAATATGTCAAATAAGACATCTTTTTTGCACTCTAATATATGTTTAACATATTTCTACCATGAACATATGTTTACTTGAATATGTATAATCTTGTTTCATTTCATAAATTTTATAAAATATTAACTAAGTGGTAAATTAACAATATAACAATTATGTAAGTGTATAAAAGAAGTAATTATGAAAGTGTAGAGTTTATGTTAGACCTTAGGTGAATGAATGGAGAAGATGAACATAATCAAACCTAGATCTTCAACCTAAAATCCTTATTAGAAAACCTTAATTTTTCTTCTTGCAAACCCTTGATCAAATGAACCCTAGTTCTTGTAGTACCCTTGATATACCTTAGAAATCAAACCTAAACACCCTTGTATGCTTGTTATAACACCCCGTGTTTTAGGGTCATTGACATCGTCAATAAATTCACTATGTACTTTTAGTATTGTACGCGTTTGCTTTTAAACCGTAAACGTTAAGTTAAATCGCGTACGCCAAAAATTATCGTTCAATATAAACGGGCATCAAATAATTAAATGTTCACATTAAACAAGTATTAAGTAATTATTTTGATAATAATTATTAACTTTGTCCATTTTTATTTTTATTGGTTACGTAAATTGGCTACGTTTCGCGATAAAATACGCTCAGGCATACCCGGAACCACCAAAACTTTTCTACACTTCAACAAATACCCACTTTTATAGCCAATACATAAAAGTTACATAAATAACTACCATATATGTATACATGGCCGGATTTAATAAGGAGGATACAAATAAATATCAATTTCAAGAACACATCTCCTTAATTTCATGATATGTTCTATACATTTAGGAACACATTGATATTTTTCAAAGACAAAGACCAAAGACTTTCCCCATTTCCCTCATCTTGTCCTAAGACTCTTTATTCCCTTTTTGACTAGTCAAGTATGTATATAATACAAGTAACTAGTATAGAACACACACACTTCATTTCATAAGGTGAAAAACAACAAATCCTCTCTTTTTCTCTCCTATAGGCCACGGCCAAACACCCTTTGTATTTAAACAATTCTTACAACTTATTTCACCACTTATACAAGTAACTAGAAACATATCTAAGGTCATACAAAAAGGTTTGGAAGCTTGGTTGGTTGATTAAAGAGGTTAATCAAAGAAAAAGGAAGATTAGGGTTTCTAGTTGGATTAAGGTTTTGAAAGCTTGTAAGCTTTGGTTTTTCATCTAAACAAGGATTTAGATATTGTGGTCTACTACCTTACATCATCATAAGGTTATCTAAAAGCCCTTAACTTTTCATTTATGATTATATGAGTATATATGTTCTATATAGAAAAATCAGCATTAGGATGCTTTTAAACACGTGAAATGGATTTTACTTCTGATTATGGAATTGTACACTTGCACACATGTTATATGGATGGTAATATGAGGTTATAAATGGCTACACAAGTGTTGTACACTCTTGGTTATGCATAAAAAGTGTTAATACAAGATTAGGGTTTTTAAGAGTTTACTTAAAAAGCTACAAGTAAAAGTGTGTAAATAACTTATTAATCTTGTAAATCTTGTTATCATGGACTTATTTGGACAAAGGATGGACTATGGACATTATTATATGTATCATATGGGACAAATAAGGTTATAAAAGACTTATGGTAAATTACAAAATGGAAAAGTGCATAAAACAAGCTTTATATATAAGTATACATATAGATTATAAAGCGGATGTTTTGATTTTGAATTTCCAACAGTGGGTTTGACCTTTTATAAAAATAATACGCCTCATGACGATCCCAAAAAGGTAAGAAACTCGAAAAATGGATTAATAACGAAAAAGATACGATAAATTATACGTTTTACGTTAATACCGGATTTATAAAATAAATTTTATAAAAAGTTACTGTTCATCAGGAACATTTATTTTGGAAAACATCATTTATATGATAAAGCTTTTAAATACGAGAACGTACTCAAAAGAATCGCTAAAAACGGAGCTATAACGAATAAGTTACGCCGTTTACGGGTTTTACGATAACTAAAACTATAAAAATAAGTTTATAACTGGTATGAACAGTAAAAATCATTGTTCATCAGAGGACTAAAAATATAAAAATGTCAAATTTTGATAATTCGTTCTAATACAAAAGCGTGGACATAAGAAACGTAAGAAACGAGCTTAAAACGAGAAAGTTACGCACTATTTTATAACTTGTGCACTATTTCCTGAGATGAATAGTGTTGGTTCGTTTTTAATAAAAAAATTTGCGAAACTTTTTAGAATCACTTAAATAATATTTATACTTGTTTTAAACCTTATAAATATTATTTTATGAAGGCGATTAAATCATTTAACGATTACGAGAATACAAATACATGATTAATATGTATTAAATGCGATTTAATTTCACAAACACAATTAGATGGTGATTTAGCTATGTAGAATGATATATGGTAGTAGTTACTCAATGTGATTAGTACTGATACGTCCTTAAATTAAATAGGTTGCATCTGACGATTTACGTGACGCATTTTTACTTGGAAAGTATATTATTGATTAACTCACTCGAGGTGAGTTCATAGCCCCATGTTTTACTGGTTTTATATATATTTTGGGGTGAGAACATGCTTTGTTTTTATAAATGGACGCAAGTGGATAATTTATATTGATTACGTGTTTTGCCTATGTAGCAATAACCCAATGTGCCCACTACCATGAACTGTAAATCACTTGGAGGGTGAGTGTGAGTGTTATAAATAGATCTATTTGGGGGTGACGCCCCCGTTCGGGTGATTAGCTATCACTGGGGAACGAACGTATAACATGGTGGATCAAGGGATGTTCTGGGTTAGAACATCATCATGGGCAATGTAGGCTATTTATATGGTATTCATTTATGTCGAGCTTCAGTTTCATGGGCTTAGGAAAATGAAATGCCAATTTTTGTGACGAGTGTACATGTTGCATAGTCACGGGGGAAATCTTGCGGTTCTGTTTTATACAAATATAAACCTATGAATTCACCAACTTTATGTTGACCGTTTTAAGCATGTTTTTCTCAGGATTACAAGGTACAAGGATACATTGGTGGTCTATATTTTTGGAAACATGGCTATAAAGATTCAAGTGTATTGCAATTGGGGATATTTATTATGAAGTCAAATCTTCACATTTTTAAGGATGAACAAGTTAAAGCATGACGCTTTTGTATCAACATTTTATTAAATCCAATGTATCATTTTTAAACGACTCGATTAGTGGTCGTTCTCATGTCTTGTGCAATGTTATTATGAAGTGACACGCCCCGGATATCTATATTCCGCTGCGACCCATTTTTGGGGGTGTTACAATATTAGCGGGACTAGCCTAAAAGAAAGCCGAGTGATTCCTTGGGAAATGAAGAAAGTCTTTCAGAGTGATCTCTAGAAGAACAAAGTTCATAATTAGCAAGAGAATAGTAAAAGATGAACAATAAATACATAACTAGAAACTAATTAAGCATCTGTTTAATTAATAACTATAGATAAAGTAAGCATGCTTCGTGTATTTAATATTGTCTTGAAAAAATCAAACTCTTTTACCCATTAAAATGTCTGTTTTAAAACTCCTAAGAACAATCGGCCAAACAATATATGTTGATTGGGCAATGGTGACTAGTTACTTAGTTCCACTCCACCTTCAATTAGGTAGCCTGTCGGTTTGGTATGCCAACACCAACAGGTACCTATGCAACAAGCTCCTTAGAGGACATAGACCCCTCACCTCTCTTTCTTTTTTCATGCGTTTTTACTTTAGACGTCACCTCCTCATCAGACGAATTTAAAGTCAAGTTTTTATAATAATACTCTCTTAAGTTTTTAGGAATATGGGTAGTATACAAGTCAATTAACCCATACGTTTCAGCCATATCATACATTTTCTTCATATCACCATCACCTTCAACAATTGTCCAACCTTTTTCTAGGGTACATCTAGGAATACAATAAAAGATTTCCCAAATATGACATTCTAGTTTATAGGACAACATGTCTAGCATTTTAGAGTAACTCATCCTGCTCAACTTCATCTCAAATCATTGTGGATGTGGGTTGAATGGTTTGAGTATGAATTGAGTTTGGAAATGTAGTCAAAAGGATATGGCAAGGTTATAAATAGCGTGAGGTGTGGCGTGGCGGCATGGTCAAGCCTCACGCCATTGCGAGCCATGGCGAGTCATGGCATTTTTAAGGCGTGACTTAAAGCAGCACAAAATATGAAAATATTTATAAATTTATATATTTATATCATATTACAAATATATTGAGTTTACAAAAAGTGTCATACATAAGGAATAAAGTCAAGAAACTATCTTTGCATGTTATCTTTTTCATTTCTATATAAAAATACAATTTTTATCGAAATTAAATTCAAAAAAGCCGCCACGCATAACGTTTTATCGCGTCTTATCACGTTTTTTCACTCCTTATCTCACGCCAAGCCTTAAGCCCAAGCCTTGGTCTATTGCGTGGCGTGGAGGTCACACCTCGCGTCTTTGCGAGGCCTTTGTGACGCCATGGCGCGCCTTTTAGAACCATGGGATATGGTGATTTGATGCATATAAGGTGATTCAGTTGCTTGCATAAGGTCTCTGATAATGTAAGCATATGTTTGGCTTAAGTAGCAGACTTATGTTAGTTATTTTTGTCAGAGATATGACTATTGTATCCGATATCGTATGTTAGTATTGTCAGATATGTCTTGTTTTTCATTTGTGTATTCGTCTGTTGTAGGCATGTCTATCCTTTTACTGAATTGATGTAATTGTCATTGATTATTAATATAGAAATTCACCTTTGCTCAAAAAAAATTATAATGGGCTTTCTAAAATCGAATATTCATTTAAGTGGGCTTTGGGTAGTTAATTAAGTAATCCATATTAACCTGCCAAAAATGTCTACACCTTTTACACTTTGAAAAAATGAAACGACATGCCACTTTGGTGAAAAGTGTTGCATTCCTCATGGAACAACAAGATCATGAGTTGGCTTTGATAAAGGCCCTTATGCTGAAGATCTCCGAGGCACATTTAAGGACCTTTGAAAAAAGAGAGTTCATTAATTATATTAAAAAATTCTAGATGGTTGTTGTTATTAAGGATTGTTAAAACGAACCATCTTCTCATGATATGCTAGTGCAAAGTCAACAGGACCATCGACATCCAACGATACACCATGTGCTAACCGATATAGATTTATACAAACCCGAACACCACAATCACCAAATATACCACCATGTTTAGGAACATTGTCCGCGATCCTAAAGGTAATGCTATAATCGCTAGGATGTATTCCATTCTTATTAAAAACTTTAAAACCATCTAGAACAGCAGGGAGGCGATCCTGTATCAGAATGTATGATGGTCCTATATACATTCATATTTTTAGCATTAAAATTTGTTTCTTGTTGTTGGTTTTTAGCCAAATGACATATTATAGTTAATTTGCTACTATAATGAGTTTGTATTGGTAAAAAATGCAATATGGAAATAACAAGCTGCATAGATAAACATTTACATAAGCATACTTTCATTAAGATCTTAGGATAAAAGACTATAACACTAGACACATAAATCACATTGGAAAACATAACACACTCTTAAGTTGTTAGTTTGGGCTGATTCTGAGGACAAAAGATGCAAAAGAGAACATAGCCAAACCCTAACAACTAGAACACAAAAGAAACACTTGACAGAAGATGAGTGTGAGCACTAAAGATAACATGACTGAAGCACTGACGGTGCGGCTTAACAATGAAAGAGATTTTCTTCAAGACCTTGAGTTGAGTTTCACTTATTAATTTCATCATCTCCCTAGATTTCTCAAACTCATCATCCTGAAGCTCCTTAAGCAATTTGAAAGACTCAACAACAACATTAAACCGAGACAATAACCTTTGCATCTCCATCATTTTCTCACGTCTCTCTTGGCAACGAACGTTCAACTCTTGGTACATTACATAAGTTTCCCTAACTAACTTAAAATCCCTTTCATTATCAGTCTCAAACAACTGAACCATCATGTCTTTTACTAGAATAGAGTTTGCAGAAGTAGCTAGGCGACTTAGTTGAGACATTGTAGTTGAAGAATATGTAGCTAAAAGGGCATCTCCATGATGTTTGATTCCCTGGATCCTTGTACTAGTTTATAAGTTGGAAGTAATATATTGTTCACATTTTTACGAAATAAAATATAACCATAACAAAAGATAGTTATATACTATATGCATGGGTACCATAACAACATATTAGTTTTTTTAACGGTATAACAACATATGGATCCTCTTGCTGCAACAAAGCATCGTCATCATTCCATGTCTCAAGATCCCCTTCCAGCCCACTTATGCTATGGTCATAATCACTATCACACATTAGAGGATGAAAGTCATAATACACGGGCTCTTGCGTCTCCTGTTCAGCTTTGACCTCCTTTGTCATTTCTATAGGATCCTGACTTAAATCTAAGCCAAACGCAAAGTCATTCTCAAATAATTGTATTCTAAAACAGAATTCTTCACTCCACTTCTTATTCCTTTTTTAATTCATGCTTTCAGAAGACCATGGTGGGTGGTCTACTTTACTTGTTGAATGTTCAGTTGTAGTCTGAACATCATATTCATCTAACAACAATGATTAACCCCTATTTTTAGTCTCACTAACTTCATTGAGCTCTTCATCCTCCACAATGTCCTCAATAAACACACCCTTACCATTATCAGAAACAACTTCCATCATGTGCTTTTCAATGTACAACTTAATTTATTAATATCTAGGTACATACTTTAACAGACTAAGCACATCTTGGTGAGAAATGAGTGGTACCAATCCCTCATCCAAGGATTTTCCAGGTATCTTAAAATGGGAAAATAAAATACTACCATCCTTGATACCTAAGTCCTCTAACATTGCATCATACCCATATATGGAAAACCTTTTACTATCAACTAAATCATACCATTCTATTACTGCGTAACGATATCTCATATCTGGTAGTGAGGTAAAATTTCCAATGTGACGGATTTTTAGTGTAAACAAGTTGTCATATGATTCCGCGTAAAAACATAAAACATCAATTTTTACTCGCACTCTTCATGCTCCTAACATGATATTGAAACAAACTAATCAAAAAAATTTAAGTAAATGAAGCTTATCATAAATGACTCCTGAATCTTGGATGGGGTTACTACGTGCTCGATTATGACCAAATGCAGGTGCTAACATTTTAAGATGTTGTTTATTTTTATATTTTTTTGCTATTTTAGGGAAGAATAAATGAGAAATGAGATAAAAATGAAATACTGTAGAGGTTTATAGGGATATGTGATATTTGGCAGGATAGTGGTAAAGGCGGGAAATGAAAAGTGTGCCCATCACACTTTAGGATAACCATTGTTTTCTATTCAAACTTGTTAGAAATCTAGAAAAAGACTTGGTCACTTCCAAAATAGTATTTTGTAGCTCGTAGTTAATCGTTGTGTAAAAGTAAGCTAACCGGGTCAACATAAGGCTCTCCTTATGTTGACCACGTTCCATGTACTATAAATACCCTCTTTATAGAAGCAGAGGGTGTTGGTTCATTTTACATTTATCTCATTACATGTTTCTTTCTCTCTATAAAGTGTTTCAACCATATTTCTCTCTAGCTTTATTTCACATTTAGACATCTTAGGTTGTGTGATTTGATATCCTACAATTGGTATCAGTCGCCATGTGTTGATATCGTGAGATTGTGTGCGTTTTTTCTTGTTTAAATCGTGTTTTTTGAATTATTTTTTGGTCACGTGATTTGAAAATCAAAACAAGAGTTTTCGTGTTTAAAAACCTTAAAGCTTATGTTTTTAAGCAATATCTAGGCCTAAGATACTTAGTTGTATAAAAGGAATCAAGAAAAAACGTCAAAAATGGTGATTTTTAAGTTTTTGTTGCGTTCCTACGTTTGTGCGAAATACAGACTAGTTGAATTGTGCGAAACAAGTTTTTTGTCATATTCGTGCGATTTATGTAATATTGTGTGAAACAGGTGTGTAATACTTGTGCGAAATACATCATCGTGCGAAACAAGACTATCAAAATTGTCACAGGTGTGCGAAATACGTTTGAGTAACAAACGTGCGAAATAAGTAAATTGTGCGAAACAACATTCTGTCCAATTTTCTTAAACCGTGCGAAACATTTCAACAACATAAACCATGCGAAACATTACAACAACATAAATTGTGCTAAACAAGACAAAGTGGTGCGAAACATTACACAGGACATAAACGTACGAAACATTACATTTTTCAAAAAAGGTTTTATTTTCAACAGTTTGTCTTACTTTGTAAAATCCCGCGAAATACTTTGCTATTTTCTCGGTTTTAGTTAAGATTTGTAAAATCCCGTGAAATAACAATCTTAATCACCTTCAACAACAACTCTTTAACACATTCCTCCTTTATCACTATTTGATCAACTTCTATCATTTCACAACAATCATTTCAAGATGTCTACTCTAGCATAACACATGATTGTAGCAGAGGTGCTGAGAACCGTCCTCCTATGCTTGAAAAGTCAATGTACGAATCATGGCAAAGTCTTATGTGGCTATACATCAAAGGAAAGAAAAACGCTAGAATGATGCTTGAATCTATTGAAAATTAACCTCTTGTCTATGGAACAATTGAAAAAAAATGGAGTAATTCGAAAGAAGAAATACGCAAAACTCACTGATCCATAAAACCTTCAAAATGATTGTGATGTTTAAGCAACGGACATTATTCTTCAAGGTCTTCCACCAGATGTGTATTATGTATTCTCTTGTCAACCATCATCAAGCTGCTAAGGATATCTAGGATAGTCAAATTACTCATGAAAGGCGCTGAACTCTCATATCAAGAACGTGAATGCAAGTTATACAATGAGTTTGATAAGTTTACTTCAATCAAGGTTTGCTCAACTCATCAATGATATGCACACTATTGGTATTATAACATAATTCAGTCTCTTTTAACATAAGTCCTACCTCCACTAATGTACTAGGTCACATGAGTACACCAAATACCAATCCAAGAATGTTTAGTTATACAAACTAAAAACTATAAAATCATATACTGCTCACATTTAAACTAAAATTATAGTATATTAAGTTCACCACAAAGAGTTGTATCATTAAACAGTGTTCACAGATGACCTTTAACCATACCATAAAACAGCAAACAAATCCAAACAGACCAACAAGAAAAGAAACGGAGAACGATAGTTTAAAGACGCCATTTGGCTTCTTTCGTACCCCAAAGGCATTAACCAAGTACTACCCTCATTTCATGGATTATTTTAGATAATTAGGCATGCTCATGCATGCAATAAAGCAACCCGAAAAACTAAAACCTACCAAAGCGTCATATTTCCACAACTCTAAAATCATCACCAACTTAATAGGATGGATAAACTCCTTTTGCACCCTACATACCATATATCATTTAGAGCCAACACAATATATTTACTTTTTTTTGAAGCAGAAACCTTAGCAACTCCACCCCTTCGACACGCCCTTTTATCCTTTTTTTGTTCTTTTTACAAAACAGGTAAACTGAGACCATGGAGGGTAGAAAAGTCATGTCACTATTAAGCCCATTCGAAGAACTGGCAGCGGGAACCTCTAGCAGAAGTCCAGTTCCCGCATCCAAAGAAGAAGCTGCCTTGTTTGGGACCCGGTTTACGAATCATCCCTTTGCTACTTTTGATTCCACAGAAACAGCAAGGATGAAATATTGGAAAGAAATGAAGATCCTTAGGTTTGTGAGGAAAGTGATGAATGTATGGCACGGAAAAAGGCAATGTGTCCCAGTCACGGTGGCCTTACCAAGCAAAAGCAATGGTGGTCAGGCACAGAATGGCAACATTAAAGGAACACTGCAAACAGATTGAGAATCATGAAACCTTTGAGTGCATCATGCGGACAGCAAGTAAGCGGGCAGTGTTCTTTGCGTCATCTAAACCACAGTGAGCTCGACCCTGCCATGATAGACCCGCCATCTGGACTGCCTCCTTTAAATTGCATTTTGCATCTCCATAAACCTCGCAGAATGGAACTTTTAAGTTTATCCATCTGGCACAAAAACAAAAACAAGTTTGTGTTAGTGGTTTGCATAATACAACTGATCTATCAAATAAATTCGTAGGTAAATTGTACCGTTCGTCCATAAACCTTGCAGAATGGAACTGTTAAGTTTATCCATCTGGCCCAAAAACAAAAACAAGTTTGTGTTAGTGGTTTGCATAATACAACTGATTCAAATAATTGAGTAAATTGCCCCGTTCGTCTCTGTGGTTTAGGCCAAATCCCTAGCCTCGTCCCTGGTCTTTTTTTTGCATGAATCGTCCGTATCTTGAAACTATGTAACACCGTTCGTCTTTATCTCTATTTACTTAAGTTAGGCTTTTTAAGTAAAAGGTACAGCTATTCAAAAGTGAAGTATCATCATCATGTGAAGTTTTTTTGCTTCGTCTGGCATACTACAAAACTAGGAGGTTTGAGATGGCAAGACATTCCTAACTTGAAGTGATTTTGTGTTTTAAAATCAGAATAAGTAACTCTAGCTGTACTAAAATGAGATGTAGGAGATGGTGTTTAAATTTTTCTGCTTTTGAAAGTTGTAATAATCAGAAAACCAGCTGCTCAAGAGCTTGGAAATTCTGATTTTTATATAAATTGCACATTGTTAAATAAAAAAATACACCCTGTCTCAGATGAGAGTAAAGCCTCTCGAATTAGGTTAAAAGGAAGCGTAATTTAGGTAATAACTCGTATCCTTTAATAATCAGTTATTTTGCATCTAGCATAATAATGATATTCATACTTTCATGGTCCCATTAAATAATCAGATAAGTAAAAGCAGAATATGGCGTAAGCTTAGTTCTAAAATGCATATCCGAACACCTCAACAATGCTGCTAGCGTAAAGTTCTATGAAGCTATGAAACATGTGTCCTTATGCATCAGATTTAAAAAATTTTGCAAGCGCAAAACTTACCGGTCGAAATAAGGAGGCTTACGGATTTTCTTGAATCTGCATTCTGATTCCAGCACGACTTGACAGTCCCAGTTTGACCAAGTAACTACTGCAAAATTGGCATTCTTTATCCCCTTTTTTTCGAGCCATTTGTCATGCCGAAGGAGAGCTTCACTAAGAGTAACTCCTCTGTCCACCTACAATACACAAACAAACATACATCTCAGAATTAACCGCCCCATCTGCTTTGTACATAATAATTACAGGATATAAAGCAAGCAAGAACATGTGTGGCAATTCGGCCTCATTCAAACATGTGCTGAGTATTCATTAAGTATGTTTATATTAAAACAATTCTGCTTTGGATAAAAACTTGGGCCCAATATAGAGGGGCTATGTAACTGGATGAAACGGGTTCAGATCACAATGGGCAAATTCAGTACAGGCTAGATACACTTTGGCCGACTCTGGACCCTTATGATATTTGTTGCCTTTAATGTCACCTATTTGACCAGATAAGGACAATACATGAGCTGAATCAACCCATTTATAAGTAACTGGATAAGTGTAACCTCAACTTAGAAGCATTAATAACAGCCGAAACCAAACAGTGTCAGCAAACTTTGTTGTTTCACAGATAGCGCATCCCGCAATACGATGGTAATCAGTGTAATGAAATAGATAAGACAACAGATTCCCAAATCAGGTGTGGATCTTAGTGTAACAGGTCAAACATGTAAAATTTTAAAACTTAACCAAAACAGAAACGTGCCAAGTAGGTTAAAAGCAACCTTCGTATAATCAGGAGTTATAGCCTCTTAGATTGGTTTTCATCTGAAAAGATTGAATCGAAACATATGTATACTTCATTTATAGATTTAAAAGAAAAGGAATTGAAAAAAAGTTAACCATGTCAACCTAACCCGTTCCATATTCGTACTAGCCAGTTACCAACCTACCCAATCCACTTGTTTTTCCACCTACACCTCAAACTATACTGAAACATGTATGGTTACTCTGACAAGAACACTTCTACCACTGACCAATAACCCTACATTTCCTATTTTCACAAGGTGCTCTATCTAATAGAGCATCATCAGATGTCAAATGATTCCCCACAAGCTTTTAAGTGATGAAAATAAGAATACGATCTCTATGTCCCCATAGAGCAAAGAAGTGCGTCAAGTCATTTATAGTGTTAGTTTCTACTTACTAACATCTTAAGACAACGTACTTCCAAGAAACAGTATACATAATAAACATAAAAAATCCATAAGGGAGGAGCAAAATATCAAGAGGTCTACCTTCATGTAATAAGCTAAAAACATAACATTTTTTACATTATAAATAATAATCATATTGGATTATTTCCATAAGAAAAACCTGTGGATCTGAAATTGCTTGGATTACCTGTCAAAAATCCTTGCAAAATCTCGCTCAATGTGGCTGATTACATGTTGGACGAACATATGTTTGGAAACAAGCTTCCAGTTGACCAGTCACACTATTGACTATAACCGAAGGGAATTCAATTATCTCTTGGGGATGAGGGTTCCTTTCTTTGTCACATATAGCCTTTCTTAAAAAATAATCACCTAATGTACCACAAAATATGGAATCTGATGACTTGATAATCACAAGGGTAACTTTGAGGGAGCATAGTAAATGGGGCATACTGAACCCGATTATTCACCAAGAGAGGATAAAACTGGCCTTTAAAACGGTTAAACTGGCACATCTGTGCCTTTTTAATGTCGGGATGCAAAGACCATGAAGTAATATATGATGGATTATTATTGGATTCAATAAAGGACTCGAGTAATTCAGTTGCTACGGTGTGATCTAGATCTAGAAGATTTGAGTGAGTATAGACATCATTTTTGGGTTCTATAAACCCTTCCATAGGACTCCCATTACACTGTGGTATGTGTGGGAGTCCATTGGTCTGGAGACCCAATGCCAGGGCCTCACAGTTCGTTTGCAAGGTTTCTGCAATCAAATAATACAAGGAAATCAAGAATTAGAATATCAACCAATCCGACTATAATGATGATCAAAATAAACCTTAACCATTAATTCTAAGAATAAAATGTCAATGGCAGAATAGGAGTATTTGCTTACAGCATATTTGTTTGTATCTAGAAAGCTAATGTATGTGCATGAAGGCAGGTATGCTATCGAGTTTCAAGAACTTTCTTGGGTATGTTTACTCATCATCAAAGACAAAACCACTTCGTTCATGACACCAGTGTAATCTCTAGCCCACACACTCTTACTCTATAAAACTATGCACAAACACAAAGTAAATCTATAGAGACTGCTTAGTGCATACATGTAGACAGGTGAAACCACAAAACGGGTGTTGAGGGACTGGGAGTGAAGATGCAGTTTGTTTCCAAACAAAAGCAGGGGAGACATGGAAAAGGTAGGGGCCCACAGTAGGCACACCTTTGTCATTTCTCAAAATTTTCCATACTCACATGCTGAACAATAGTGCTGCTTCCTTGTCAAATATCATTAGAACCTTTTGACATGAACATACACTATTAAAGTTTTTTTTCCAAGGGATAATGGCATGTATTAGCAAGGTATTTAAATAAATGTACTAATTAATGGGATATACTTGTAAGCATGCTCATCAATGGTATAAACTTGTAAAATGTATTCCACCATAGTAATCTCTAGATAATTTAACTTTGAAGGTTAAATGACAGGTGCCCACAAAAAAGTACTCTGCCTAATTCTATACACTCATTGCTATATAGGGACTCTAAATCTTCTATAAGCCAGATGGACATCTGTTAAGATAACATGTGCATAGAATTTACATCTTTAAAGTAAATGTATTGTAGTCGACTGTAATCCTAGCTTGCTTATACAGTGTTTCTTATCCTGCGATTGTATAATCAAACCAGAAACTGAATGCTTATTACTGTTTCTGAAAGGCGGAATTTAAGTGGAAATATCAACATAGCCCAATATAGTTCCCTATAATAGTTCCATCAACATCAACCAATCACCACTCAACTCCCCTCCTAACTCTACGATCTGGTCATCGCATATGGTTATGAAAATGGTATCAGATCTACTCCAGCATCACTATTTCACATCATTCAAAATCCAGACTCTATAAACAATAGCATTCTTTCTGTAGTTTAAATTTGTAACTGAAGAAAAAAAACGCACTCAAAATTTCTTCTATTCATGTAACTTGTTTCAGCAATAATTGACAAATTCGCAATAGCGAAATGAACAAACTTGAATTAGAACAACTGTCAACTGGCATATTTTAGTATGTTAAACCAAGATTATTAACCCATCCATTTACACTTACAACATACCCTGTTAAATGATTTTCCTTAAAACACACTGGATGCAAACAAAAAATAAGAAGCTGTAGCTATTGTTACCATTTAGTTCAGGCATCAAAATCATGCTCAGGCCAGAAAAAGAAAAGAGTAGTGGTGAGGGAAACAAAAAAAACAAAGAAGTCTGGCCAAGTTGAGGGCAGCTGAAAAAAGAAATCATTGTTAAATATAAATTAAGATGCTAACACTGTGGATGCATAGTTACTTTTCGCTCCCTTATTCCTAAATCCTCTAAAGATTTTATTATTATTATTGGTGACATATAAATTATGGCCTTATTTATATAAAGTAAATCCAGTTTAAACCACAATTAGTTTGAAATCCTTTCCTAAAGAGACGATATGGTGAGAATAAGGTCCACATTAAGGTTCTAATTTCGCATGATTTAGGGGTTATCCTTTTTATTTCATCCGAAACAACTCAACTACGAGTCCAGAGACGGAGGCTTTATTTAGATAACCCCGAAGTCGAAATTTGGCTTTATTATTATTATTATTGCAACATTATTAAACCTCGGTCCTTTAAACAACTGCCACATCGGTATGCGAGCCGACCATGGTCCAGGAGTCTTATTTCGACCTCGGAGATCCTCGACCTTTTTGAAGGCTGCAACATCGGTTGTGAGCCGGCAAGATGCAGCAAACTTTTATCAGTCTCGGATTTATTATTCTTTCTATGGGCCTTCTTTTGAAGACTGCCACATCGGCAGCGAACCGACCAGAGACAATAAACTTTTATCAGCCCACAGTTTTTATTATTATTATTATTACCTCCACCCTTTAAACGACTACCACATCGGTTGTGAGCCGGCAAGAGGTAGTGGTCTTATTTCGGCTTCGGTTTATTACATAACTATTATTATTATAGCCAAATTTCAAGTCCTGTGGTCTTTTAACTACCTAGACAATGGTAGCGAGCCGTCAGGAATCAGTAGCCTATTTCCCCACAACACTGACAAAACCTCGATGTGTACCTTAATTTCACCATACGAAGGGATTTAAACTAAGAATCATAAAAACCAAAGTAACTTTATTTATTTAACAATTATATAACGTTTATTAAGCTGGTGGGAGCAAAAAGCCACAATTAACCTCTATGAGCTCTAAAGAGATCCAACTACTCCACGCTTAGCATCTAACTTATATTTAACTCTATCATTTTTCGTTCTTTGCAAAATTTTAAAGTTTAGCAAACGCTTAGTCTAAAAAGCTAAGGGGAAAGCTAGAGTTTAAAACTCGGTCAAGTCAAAAGCTACCTAGTTCTACGGGCCTACTTATTTTTATATTCTTTATATTTTCATCATTTTTTAGGCATAAAATTAAGCAAAAACTAAGGTCAAAACGGGGTTGCGAGGGACACAGACAGGCAACAGGTATGATCAAATTTCGATAGAAATCCCCCCACACTTAGAATGGAACATTGGCCTCAATGTTCAAAAATATCAGGTTTTACCCCCACACTTAAGAACAAAAAAAGGCAAATGCTAGTAAGTCCAAGTGTGAAAGGGAAAACAATATATATATATATATATATATATATGATCAGGATTGAGGATTCCAAATAAGCAGAAGATCGAAGATCGGTTGATTGGAGGATTAAAAACAAGCACGGGTCTTCATGATCTTAAGGAATCCTGCAAAAACGGTAACACAAACCATAGAAAGAAGCACGCCCTCACACTTGGGCTATAAAATCACACACACTTATTTTATTAAGAAAATAGAAAGAAGAAAAGACACGGGTTGCCTCCCGAGAAGCGCTTGTTTATTAACGAGTCCCTAGCTTGACTCTTCCTGAATTTCTTTGTCCTTGGGGTGAAAACTGACCGAAGATTCGATCATCAAAAAAAATTTCTCTTAAGATATGACTTTTATCGATCAAGAAATTATCACTCAGAATATGTGGAGTTTTTCTTGTAAAAGAGAAAACTCCATTAATAAAGAAGATCCTAGGATCGAAAACTACATTTTGGTCACCTAACTCGAATGAATCAGATGGGAGGGATCCATAATTACCCTCAAGAGAAAGTAAGTCAATATAGAATGATAAGCGATAAGAATTAACCATGCCATGACGAATTCGGTGAAGAATTATGTCTTGCATGGACTTATCAAAGGTTAATTCTTCAAACAGAGGTGGGATTTGAACGGTACGGTGTACCTCATCCATTATGGTCTCTGTTTCGGGCTCATCACTATGCTCGTTCTGAATATAAAAGATTGGATTATCATAATTCAAAGTGTATTCAGAATCGAGCTCATATGGATTAGTGTATGATGTATCGTACGAATCCAAGATAGAGTCAAGAGAATCCAAGGGTGTCTTGGATACCTTTGGGTTTGGAACGGAGTCATCACTATCCTTTAAAGGATTTAATTTGATTTCCTCGTCCTCCATTAAAAAGGTATCGGGTGGTTCCCCTATAAGAGTATAGATCTCTGACTTATCGGCTTATGAAGGTTCATCCTTTAATAAATTTTCAAGAAAAAAGATATCTCCCTCAGGATCATAAGTTTTATTATCAATTTCAATAGGTTTTTCGATTAAAGACTTAGTCGTGCTAGGTTCATCATATTTAAGCTCTTTAGGAGGGAGATCTCTCGGGATTTCATCGTTTAATAATTCTTCTAGAAAAAGAATATCTCCCTCCAAGTCACAGATGCCATTATTAATACCCGGTGGTATCGAGTCATCTAGAGAAAGAAATGCATCGGTCTCCTCCAAAAGTAAGTCAATTTCCCCGGAGGGAGTAAGAAAATGGGAGAGAGACTCAACGACATGGTCAGGAGAAAGAGTGGGACTGCCACTATTCTTATCATTTTGAATAGGAACTTTATTACTCAAAGAATCAACAATATCAATACTATAAATGAAGTAGCCAGCACGTCCTGTAAGATTCTCCAAAGATTGAAATTTGTATTTTTGAAGCCTGAGATGGATATGGAATCAATGGCGGATGAGGACTAGGCTCGAGGTTTTCCTTGGGTTTTGGTGAGGACAATGGTAGAGTTTTTAGAGATGGGACAAGTGGTGTGCTCTGAGAGCTAGCAATTTCCACCACTTCCGTTATGGTCTCTGATTCTTGTTGAATGAGGAGTAAAAGATCCATCCAATGTCAATCCATCCATACTAGTAATCACATTAAGCTCTGCACGTGGGTCTGTGTTGCTTGGTAGCATACATGATGGCCTCTCTGGAAAAACTTCTGCTATTTGACCCATTTGATTTTGCATTAATTGAACCGCGGCTTCTTGATTTTGGTCATAAGTTTCTTGCATGCTAGAAATAAGAGCTTTGACTTGTTTAGTAAGAGCGGTGATGGCATCATTTTGAGTTGAAGTACCACCACTACTCGAAACTTGAGGTTTATTTCTACAAGTTCGAACTCTGGCTTTATTCTCGATAGTGGTGAAAGCTTCTTGAATATTTCTCATCATCAGATTTCCACCCGCTGCGGTATTGAGAGAATCTTGATCAGATTGACATAACCCGTTATAGAAAAAATCTATTTGGTGAAGGAGTGAAAATCCGTGATGAGGACATTTCCTTAATAAATCTTTGAATCTTTCCCAAGCTTCGGTAAAAGTCTCACCGAAAACTTGTTGAAAGTTCGTGATTTCTTTTCTGAGCTCTCTTGTTTTAGAATGAGGATAAAATCGCTTCAAGAATTTTGATACTAAATCATCCCAAGTCGTAATGGAACAAGGTGGTTCATTCTCAATCCATGTCTCGGCTGCTCCTTTAAGAGAAAACGGGAATAAGATCAACTTCACAACATCATCAGGAACTTGGTTTAGTCTTAGAGTTTGGGTTATTTGGTAAAATCTCCTGATGTGTGAATGAGGATCATCATTTTCAAGACCAAAGAAAGGATTGTTACTTACGAAATCAAGTAACTCGGTTTTTAGTTCAAATTTGTCTGCTAGAACGCCAGGAACAACGATAGCATTCTCAATACCTACGATAGGTATTCGGAGTAGCTCTTCCATCGGTCTCAAATGATCGGCCATTTGAACGTCTTCAGCGTTCTCGTCTTCTCCTTGTATATGATCATGAAAAAGATTATCGGACTCGGATTCTTCCACTTGATGAAATTGTAAACTTTTCTCGGGATTGGGAAAATGCAAATTGTTTGAAGAAGATTGCGTGCTAATGCACCAGAAGTAAAACAGAGAAATTTAGCATTTCAAAATTTTTAGTATTCCTTTGTGAATCTTGATTATCATCATTTTTATTTTTATTTTTAACACATATATATATAAAAATAATACAAAATGGAAAATATTTTTGGATTTTTAATAAATAAAATAAAATAGAAATAAAAATTATTTTTGGATTTTTATTGTTTATATATATATATATATATATATATATATATATATATATATATATAATATATAAATATAATAAGGTGGTGGACATGAGCCAAGAGCCGCTCGTGAAAAGCTCGGGATCAATCGTAAAAAGCATCGAACGAGCCGAGCTAAACGAGCTCGAGCCCGACTCGAGCCTAAGTACAGCTCATTTATTAATCGAGCTCGAGCCCGACATTTACATACAAAGCTCGATTGGGGCTCAGCGAGCCTAAACGAGCCCTAAACGTAAATATTGTATTAAAATATTATGCATAGTTTTAAATATGCGAGCTTCATAACGAGCTCAAAACAGCCTTTATTAACGAGCCCCAAAATATATATATTGAGCCAGCTCGAGCCAAGTTTGAGCCAAATTTTTAATTTTCATTTTCAAATTGTATTAATCGCGCCGATCCCGAGCCCAATTTACATGTCACAGCCGAGCTCGGGGCTAAAAAATAAGGCTACAAAACCGAGCCGAGAGCCGAGCTGCTCGAGCTTATAAGACTTAAACGAGCCGAGACCCGAGCCTTAGCAGCTCGAGCTCGGCTCGGCTACGTCCCTCATTTCCACCCCTAAATATAATATATATAATATAGATATATATGTGTGTGTGTTGTGTGTGTGTGTGTGTGTGTGTATTGAAGTTTCAAATGAGAATTTCTTAAAGTTTGTAAAAATACGAACTCATAAGACCCAATAAAATGCAACATTTGCAGTTATTAATTACAACAAAATTAATATAACTAATAAACACATAAGGGTATTATAAACATTTAAATTATTACTCTTTAATTAATCCTAAATTGTCATTCTCACACAACACTAAAAACAAAACCTGTTTCTTTCATTATCTCTAAAAAAATAAAAATCTATTATTAACCACTTAAAAATTCCAATCTCATCATCATTCATATTAAAAAAAACCCCAATCACCATTCATAAAAAAAAACCAACGTCATCATCACTTTGAAATATTGTATCACGACGCATCAGTTATTTTCGAGATATTGTACCACGACGCATCAGTTATTTTCGAGATATTGTACCACGACGCATCAGTTATTTTTGAGATATTGTACCACGACGCATCAGTTATTTTCGAGATATTGTACCACGACGCATCAGTTATTTTCGAGATATTGTACCACGACGCATCAGTTATTTTCGAGATATTGTACCACGACGCATCAGTTATTTTTGAGATATTGTACCACGACGCATCAGTTATTTTCGAGATATTGTACCACGACGCATCAGTTATTTTCGAGATATTGTACCACCACGCATCAGTTACTTTCGAGATATTGTACCACGACGCATCAATTATTTTCGAGATATTGTACCACGACATGTAAGTTATTTTCGAGATATTGTACTAATAGATGGTGAAAAAAGAATGTACTAAAATACCCTTGAAGCTCTATTTAATGATCATAATGTCACTCATTTAATATTATTCTCATTTAATACCAACTAATAGATCCAACGGTGTAGATTGGTTCTCATTTTAATAATTTTAAGAAATCTCTCACATTAACCCTCCTATATATATATATATTCGTTTTATATTTTTTAATAGATACAAAAATAACTTTCAAGAAGAAAGGATCTTCAAGGCATCAACCGTGAAACAAAACGTGATGATCGTAACAAACCTCCCCGGCAACAGCGCCAAAAACTGACGCGCACGAAACGTACTTGTCGAGTAATATAATATAGTAATTCCCGTTGGATATGAAAATTGCTTGAGGACAAACAATGTTCAATCTTCCGGAGTCGAAGTCCCAACGAGATTTGAATTGAAAACCACGTTTATGTTTTTGAAGTATAATGCTTGATTATCTTTTAATGTTTTTGGTTTAAAAACTATTTTTAATACCAAGAAAATTATACTAATATTAATACTAGAATTATTCTAATCAAATAAACTACTAGAATTATGCTAAAATGATCTAAAAGATTTATAAGATGCAAATGCTTGCTAAGTGATGTGAAAAGTTCATTAAGTGTGAATTAAGGTTTATTAACGAATTAATATCCTTAGAAAAGAAAATTATCTCACAACGTTGGCTTATTTTGACAAAAATCTCTTAAAAAGATATTAATTACTAGATGTGTAGTTTGACTATTTTTCTGGATTTTGCCCTTTAAAACATTCAAACTACAAATCTAAATAATTGAAGATTATTAATCAACTAAACCTTTTTCAAATCCACACTTAATTCTCAAATCACAATACCACTTAACAAGCATTAATAAAACTACTCACTACGCATAATGATCAAATAAGCTAAGCTAAACATTTTAAACTAAGCTACGCTAATTAATTGAATAAGGATAGAAAATGAGACCAAATTAGAGAGCCGCAAATAAACGAATACCACCCGATTTAATAAGCTAGAGAAAATATTCAAATTCTATCTAGCTTACTAAATCCTTAAGCTCAACGCCTCATGAGTTGACCGATACCAAAAGTTATAAAACATAAAACAAAACTGTTAACAAACACATTTATATCATTTACACTTTTGTAAACTTAATCCTTTAGGCCCAAACGAAACAAACAAGCCCAACAGATAACTCAACAAACCAAACGCAGGCTCAATTCTAAATTCTACAAATCTACGCAGCCCAAGATCCAAACGGAGGCCCAAAGTTTATTTCTACATAAACCAAACGCGGCCCAACATCAACCAAAGACCCAATATCAATTTCTACATACTAACCACGCTTAGATCAATTAATAAGCACAAAATAAGCTAAACACTAATTTTACAACCCAAACGCAACTCATATGGTCCAAACGAAGGCCCAATCTCCTAAATGAGTCCACTAACCACAGATCCAAACGTAGGCCCAATCGAATTTCTACACAAACCAAACGCGTGGGAATAGCACCAGTTAACAAGTTTTGCAATTTTGTAACTATAATAAGCTAAGCCAACTTAATCTTAAACTGAGACTTATTTGATAAGCTAAACCGAATAAGCCAGAACAACCTCAAACCATATGAAATGTTTATTAAAATTCTAATAACAACAAACTAGACGAGATCTAAACGGAATAAGCAAAATGCAATCTAAACAAATGAGCTATAAGCCAACCTTCAAAACGAGTTAAAAATCAATCTAAAACAAGAAATCTAAATACGCTAAAAGCATATAAACGATTTAATTCTTAACTCGAATAAGTACATAAGCTTTCAAAAACTTTTCTAAACGATTTAAGCTCAAATAAATTCAAATAAGCTATTTAGAAGCTTATTATATCAGATAATAAGAGCTTTTATTAACACTAAAACAATAGAAGAACGAAAATAAGCTATATCCAAACTTATTTAAGCTTATTATATCGAAAAGTCCTTGAAAATAAATAAGATTGAATCGAATAAGCTTTAGAGAGCTTATAGGAGTCGATCTTTAAGCTTTTTAGGAGTTTTGAAACTAATAAGCTAAGGAAATAAGCTCGAGAAATCAGCTTATTTAATAAGCTAACGTGCGAACAAGAGAAACGTACCAATAAGCCATAAAAATAAGCAAACCATTACTTCCAATAAGCTCAAACCATCTTTGATACAATATCTCAATAAGCTCTTGATTTAAACGAGTTATAATAAGCCAGAAATGAAAAATAAGCTAAACTTAATTTCTAATAAGCTAAAAATGAGAAAGAGAAAAACTTAAACTAAAATTCCTAATAAATCAAAGGTGAAGGGAGCGGGTTATTTATAACCAAAAATGAGGGGGTAATGTTGTAAATTCGGACCAATCATTGGGGAATAAATTAGCCAATCATTGGCTTGTTTTGCGTGACCTCGGATAGCAAAAATGTCAGGGCTTGATCCAATCGATTAGGAGAGGCCACGTGTCCTCCTAAATTGCTTACCACATACGCAGCATTTTCCAATGAATTCGAAAGTTATAAAACTTTCCATTGCCACGTGTCTAAACTCTATTAGCCATTCCTTTTATAGTGCTCTGTCACGTGACCGAGCATGAATTAATTAAGTGGCACATGGCATGACGTCATTCTGACGTCAGCGAACCCATATATCAGATTTATTAATATTTAGTTGGGCTTATAAAGAAATGGGCTGGCCCGGCCCATTTAAATGGGTTACGAGTTGGCCCAATAAGACCCGAGGGCACCGTTGGACTCGGTTTCTCGAGCTCTTTCCAATGGCATACTCGGGGACTTTTCATGACTTTGTCTTGTTCTCGAATATTAAGCACACTTGATCGAAACGAACCCGTAAATACCTGTTTTTTGCTTTGTTTTCAATCATTTTTACCTGCAGATATTTTAGCATTTTTAGTCCGATTAATAGTGTTTTACGGGGTATAAATGATGTGTGTTTAAGCACACATCATAGTCTCACCATCTTCACAATCATAATAATTCTGGATAATTCCTTCATTCTTCGGACGTACCATTAATTGTGATGGTAGTAAAAATACATGAGTTTTGACTATAATATACATTCCCATTTACGATGTGCAAATTTCTTCCAACCGTACCAAAATAGACACAAGACTCGACAAATACAAACTTTACACTTTAAGCAACTAGCAACTGTAAAATAAACTTAATCTAACATGGTAGGCTAAGGTGTAAAGGTGTAACAAAACAAATAATTGGTGTAGTTCCTAAAGGATTGGCTCTACGGGTTGTTCTAGGGGTATCTTACTCTTAAAATGAGAGTAAACAAAGGGTTTATACGGAGGTTAACTAACCAGTGTAGTTAGTTAATAGGCAACATGTAAAAGCGATTTGGGTGTAATCCTAAAATTTACCAATTTAAACAAGTTACTCCATCTAAATCCATAGTACTTATCACTACGGTCTCGAATAGATATACCAAGCCAAGTTCTAAAGTCTACTACATCACCGGCACACTCATATTTTATGGAATTTGGGTAAACATTTGGAAACGGATAGGTTAAATCCTCACAATATCTAACAAGGGTTATTGTGTGCGGGTTATGTATCAAGTAATTTCACAAAAGTATGCTTGAATTTTTTTTAAATTTGAGCATAATTTAAGCATTTTAGTGTGAAAAATAGGACAAGTAAACATTCTAATTCCATCCCCCCACTTGAATTATACAACGTCCTCGTTGTATAGATAAAACATTAAATACGGGAATTAAAAAGAATTAGAATGAGAAACTCCCCTGATATTTGCTCGGTAGATTCTCCAAGTTGCGTTTATGAGCAAGATTTCATGTTGAACAGTCGCCTTGAAGTTTTCAAGACTCCAACACTTCAAGATTTCCAGATTTGTAAATTCTCCACCAATATTCGTCGATATTTCATTCACGAGGTCCTATATAAATTCTCAAAAAACAAATGCAATTCTATCTCCGTGTATTCGTTTAGTTAGACTCGAAATAAATACCTAAAACTGTACAGGAAGTAGATACACCGTATCCATTCCCCAGGATACGTCGTATTGATACCTGTGCCAAATACGCTGTATTCGTTTGACGAATACTTCATATAGATTGTGCTGAAAATAAAGATTGGATAACGTCCAAATAGTCGATACGCCGTATCTATGGGGTTTGGATACGCCATATAGATAGTCTGGGAAGAAAGACTTGATAAAAATTAAAAATACATTTCGGGTTGTCTCCCGGCAAGCACTTTTGTTTACAGCGAAGTCTTTAAGCTAGATTTTTCTTTAGTTTCTCATCATTCAGCTCTAGTTACCATCCGTCCTTCATCCATCATGCGAAAGATTTCCTGGTATGTCCGGCATGCATCATTGCTTGTTTTCACCAAATCGTCGTATTCATCTTCTTTAATAGCAACATACTCTTCTTCTTGTCCGAATGAATACTTGATCATCTTGAATCTTCTTATATTGCATACCGGCAATTTGCGAACTTTACACAACTCTTGTCTTTTATAATGAGTTTCATCATAATCGTGGTAGTTAATCTTATGGCTTTTCCATCTTTTCCAACAATCATTGCATTTTTTAAGCTGATAGGATAACTTCACTTACTCAATTTCTTGAGTAGCGAGAATCTTTCCTCAGAGGCACGGAAAGGGTCCAAGCCATAGGAAAGACAGCAACTTGAGTGCGGAGAAGGGGAAAGGGCGCTCGAAGCAAAAAGAATCATTTCATGATTCATCATCACTGATCAAACCTTCCATGATAGTTTTATTCCTTAAAGCTTTATTTTTTTAGTTCGCTATCTTCTAAAGCCTCATACCATTCAAGGTCTTGGTAATGGAGCGAGTTTCCAATATGGTAAGCTCCGGGCAAATTTCCTCCATTACAATAACCATCCTCTCTCCAACTACAGGTTGGTCATTCCGAACACCTAGTTTTATAGTTGAAAGACTTGCAAGTATGTTCAACTAGTTTCGGTTCCTTTCATATTCCATTATCTAGCCATGGCTTGTCATATACCCATGGTACATTCTTGTTCCATTCGTAGATCCAATCGTCTTTGTAATCTTCATAGGTTTTAAACCCCATAATATCATTTGTAAGTAAGTCCGGATCCACTTTGAGAAGATAGTTAAATTCATTGAATGCCAGGCAGAGAGGTGTCTCGTAGTCAAAAACATCAGTTTCAATCTTAAAATTTTTGGCGGTTTCTTCCTTATCACTCTAGTATTCTTCAAGATCAGAAGATTCATCATCATATACCTCAATTTCATCACCACCCATTTTCTAGTAATCCCACAAAGCTCCTTTGGAGAATATATCCATCGTTTTATAGTTTACAAACTTTGTAGCCAACCAGCCTTCGAATCTAGGATTAGCTGGGTCCTATTTTATTACGAGAGTGTTATTTCCCTCAATGCGAGAAGGCGGGTAATATTTTCCAAAGAACTTAGCAGTTAAGTCCACCCAACAAGTGATTGATTCTTTGATTCCATTAAACCATCTTTATGCACCTCCAGCCAATGAGATTGAGAAAACAACAACTCTCAGTTTATCATGATCTACGTTGGGTAATTTGATTGGGTTAATGATTTTTAGGTAGTATTCAATATGCTCAACTGCGTCTTTCCCGTTTATTCCACTAAAAGCATTGTTGTGCAGATCATCCAAGAATTTTCCTTTTAGCTCATAAGCATTTTTCCGGTTAACCATAATACTTGTAATCCCGGAATAGTAATATGCTTTGTCATTAGGCGCAAATGTTTTCATACTTGACTTTTTTCCCTTGTATGCCATCACTTCTTCAATCGACTAGCTCTGATAAGTACTTCCTGTAACAAGGGTAAAAATATCAGCAGGATTTGCTCTGAAGAAAGATAGAAAAAAATTTAGCACGAAAATCAAATATGAAAACTAGAATCTGATTCTGTTATAGATGATCGATACGCAGAATATTCAAATAATAGACAAAACGCAATCATTTGAAAAAAGTTCGAAATGAGGGCTTTATTATTTTAATATTTTAATTATCTTCAAAAGCAAAACGCAATAACTTGCGTTTTTGAACCTGTTTAAACTTAATATTCACAAATCGCACATGGACAAGCAACCAAAACGCAACCAAGAGTAAACTATCAAAACACAATCAGAACTCTAACTAAACGCAACAAGAACAATCTAGCAAAAAACGCAATAAGAACATTCATGCCAGATTCTAAACTTTCAATTCAAATGCTTCCAAGGCTTTGCTAGATCAGGATATTCATTTTTTGGTCACACTAACTAATTTAACAAACAACAAGCGGCCATTACAAAATCATACGAGCATGTTTTTGACTAAAAAGGACAACTAATATGCGAAAATCACAAGGACCTTAAATTAGCTAATAGGGAAACAATTATGACATCAACCAGGCATCATGAACGTAATCTAAGGCAAACCTAGTAAACAAAACTCAATTAGAAACACTAACCAAGGCTTGAATGATGATTTTGCACGAACACCTTTAAATCAACATGATTTATGGCAAATTTCAGGCCAAGATGTTAAAGATACGGCATATTTAGATGATAAAGAACACAAAACAAGCCATACCTAAACACAAAATCACACAACAGATCACGAAGCAGGCAAATCGCAAAGGTTGAGTTTTGGGTTGAGAGAGAAAGACTTGACGTTTGACTAGTTTTTAAAGTTTTGACCGAGTCAAAACGCAAGGGCCTATTTATATCTAGGTCAAACTTTCAGCAAATGGCAGATTTGGTCCCTCGCTTACTACTTTCTTTTCATTTAAGGTATAATAGTTACTAAGGGATTAAATGAGATGCAAATATGGCACAAATGGTCCTTTATATTTTATGAGTCTAGGAAAACAATTAGAAATAACACATACGACCCTATACTGCATAATAAATGACAGCTTTGGCCTTTTGAGTTAACATAAGTTTAACTCCCCCTCAAAATGTAGCCCCGTTAGATACAAAACCTTTCTCAATTATTTATACGATGTATAAGAATGCCCGTTAGATGTCAAAAATTTTGAAACCACTCTCTCCCTCAATCAATGACCCAGTTTTTAGTTAAACAGCAGTAGTCGTTGATTGAGTATCAAATTTATGAAAACATAAACAATAGTAAACTACCATGTGAGAACCAAATAAATTTCTGAAGAATCATAAACGAAAAATTATGTGGATAAAAATAAGACTTCTCTTCTAAAGCAAGAAATAATGCACTGAAGCATACATTAGATCAAGGGTGCATGGATGTAAATTAATCCATGCCCGGGAGAACTTAATCACCCGTTGTTAGGAACAGCCATCTTTTTGGCGACATGCTTTCCTCAATTTGAAAAACGGGTTGCAGTCTGAAATAACTGCAAGCCATTAAGACATGTTTTGAAAAGTTTGAACTTCCGTTCGAGCTTCATTTAAAGACCCGTGTCATTATTGAATGACATTTCTAGGACCGTAAATGTTATTGATAAACGAAATTAACTGTCTTGAATAACTTTTTTTTGGTATTTTTCTTAGTATTGCTGAATTTTTTATGGTTTTTGTAGGTTTTATATTTTTGTATTTATTTTTAAGATTTGATATATATAGATATTTACATAGGATATAGGAGGACCGTCCTTTACTCCTCTTCTCCTTCCTGAAGACGTTTCAGGGTTTCCAGAGACATACTCTTCATTCCAAGACGCGGGAGTAGAAATTCGAAACTCCGCTATTCTGGGTAATGCTTTGGTGAATGTATCCGCGAGCTGATAATCTATCATCATGAAGTACAATTCAACCACGCCTTTCTCAACTTGCTCTCGAATAAAATGGTGTCGAATGTCAATGTGCTTGGACCGGGAGTGCTGGACATTATTGTAGCAGAGAGCAATGGCACTGTGATTGTCACAATACAAGGGAATCTTATTAAAGACAAAGCCGTAGTCTGTAAGCTGTGATCTCATCCAAAGTATCTGAGCACAACATCCAGACATGGCAATGTATTCAGCCTCTGTTGTTGAGATCGCAGTACTCTTCTGTTTCTTTGAGGACCAACTGACTAGTTTATCTCCAAGGAACTGAGCACTTCCTGACGTACTTCTTCGTGTATCTTGACAACCTGCATGGTCCACATCTGCATAGGCCGTTAGTGCCATAGCAGTGTCTTTAGGATACCAAAGTCCCTAATTAATGGTTCCTCTGAGATACCGAAAGACCCGCTTAAGTGCTTCAAGGTGCTTTTTGGTAGGCGAAAAAAAAAGGCCTGCTACCTTGCACAACATTGCATATTCGCGAATACAAGGGTCGGGTTGCTGGCAGTGCGATAAATTAGGGAGGACACCATACTACAAAATCAAGTATGGTCAACTTGAATCCTAAGGGACCTCATCCAGTTTTAGTCGATCCAACATGGGTGTATCAACAGGGTCACACGAATCCATCCTAAATTTCTTTAATATTTCAAGGTGCGAATTGATAAAAATTGATTAATAACAAATCGCCTCTATTCTATTTGTGTAACTGGTAAGCCTAAGAAAAACGGACGTTTGTCCGATCATGATATTTGAAATTTGGAACTCATCTCATTGGATATATGTCAACGCTTTAGGGTCCAGTCGAGGCAAATAGATATCTTCTTACATTATTTGATAAAGAAGAATATGTTTGATGTTTTTCCTTAGTGAATAATGTCGGATTAGCTGCTACCTTGGAATATTTTGTTTGTTTCCTGAAGAAATCGTGGACAAGGTAATTGTACACGCCGAGGGGCTTGCTTTTAAACCGTACAAATGCCTTAGTCAGACGATATCACACTGTGGCGGTTGATCTGGATCAACGTATCACTCTGGTTGATCTAACATAGACTGCTTCTTCGACTCGCCCTTAAGGAATGTGTTTTGACATCCAATCTGATAGTTGGTCATGTTTTTATTGGCGGCAGTGGCGCAGTTTTTTTCTGTCTAGACTTCACACTACATGTAGATTCCGTATTGCCTCGTATGCAACCGGTGCAAATGATTCCTCGAAGTCAATTCCCTCCTCTTGTCAATAACCCTTGGCCACCAACCGAGCCTTATTTTTCAGAACATCACCGTACTCATCAAGTTTAACTTTGTAGATCCACATGAGAGCAATAATTATGACACAGTCTGGTTGAGGAACTAATTCCCATACTTGAAGTTGATCAAATTCGTGAATCTCATCTTGTAGGGCTTGAAACCAGCAATCTTCAGTGATTGCCGATTTGAAGTTCTTTGGTTCGATTTTTAACAAGACAGAGTTATACAAGTACCACAAGGCATCGGTTGCTAGTTGTTTTCTAGTGGATACCGGTCGAGAGGGATTGCCAATAATATTATCCAGCGGGTGATCTTTGCTCCATTTCCCGAGATGATGAAGTGTTTAAGAGACATAAGGAGATTCGGTTGAACTAAGATCCCCGAATGATGATGCTTTAGACCTAGGTTCCAGAGCAAACACGTTTATGAAGTGATCATTGTCAATAGGAGCAAAAAGATTGTCTTTCATGAGAGGAGATTCAGCTACAACGCCTTGATGTAAACTTGGAGATTGTAATGCCGAAGATGGCGGTGAATGACTTGGAGAAGGTGCATCTTGATCAATGGTAGTAGATGAAGGTGTACCGGTTGAGTTGACTGGAACTTGAACTGCTGGAGTAGGAAAAACCGGTCTTTCAACACGAGGAGGTTCCAGGTATTCATCGAACATTGGTTGGAATAAAATCTCCAGATCTTTATTTGTAGGGGGTACATAAGGAGCTGCAGGAACCTGATTTGGTACGAGCCCTGAACTTATCTGTCCAGGCATCAGAAAAGTAGGAGCGGGTCCTGTACTGAGTTGCACAGGAGCCATTTTCTTAGTCAACTCATCGAATTGCACGTGAATAGTTTCCATAATACGTCGGGTTCTTTTGTTGTAGATTCTATACCCTTTCCTGATAGGTGCATAACCAACGAATATTCCAATATCAGCTGTTGGTTGTAATTTTCTAAGATCTTCGCTGTCATTTGTAGGGTAACAAAGAGCACCAAAGACTCTAAAAAAGGTAAGATCAGGCTTCTTGTCATGCACCAGCTCATATGGGGTTTTGCAGTGACAAGTGTGAATAAGGGATCGGTTTTAGGTGTAACACGCAGTAGCCACAGCTTCTGCCCATAGAAACATCAGGGCCTTGGAAAAGATCAGCATTGTCCTAGCAGCCTCAACAAGTGTACGGTTCTGTCTTTTGACAACGTCGTTCTGCTGTGGAGTCCTCGGAACTGTCTTTTGATGAAAAATGCCGACACGTTCATAATAATCAGTCAAATCTTTTATTTGAGAATTTCTGTGCAATTATCGGTAACGGATGTTTCTAACATTTTGTTGAGACCGACTTGTATTGCTCAGAAAATTTGTTGACAACATCCTGGGTCTCATCTTTTGCTATTAATAATAACTTAACCCAAGTGAACCGCCAATAATCATCAACAATAACTAAGATTTATTTCTTCCTATTAATTGTTTGAACTCGTATTGGTCCATATAAATCCATATGAAGGGTATTAAGAACTTCCAAGTTGGTGTTTTCAGTTTTGGGTTTGTGGGTATGTTTTTTGCTCTTTCCTAGTTGTCAGCAGAGAAGGGAATGATCTTTTCTCAAACTTCAATCTAGGTAAGCCTCAAACTAAATCTTTTCTTGCAAGGTCATTGATGGTACCGAAGTTCAAGTGGTTTAAACGCCGATGCCACAACCATGATTTGTTCTTGGAGGCTTTGGACAACAAGCAAATTGGAGAGGACTTCATCATGTCTTCAATCGAGATAGTGTACAAATTAGAACCACGAGAACCTTTAATTAATTCAACACCATCCGTATCTCGAACGAGCAAGAATTGCTTCATAGAGGCAACTTCTAGATCAAGTCCACAAATTGACTGATGAAAATAGGTATGTAAACAGTCCTTCCACATAGTATACCACTGTGAGGTCACACTTTCACCAATAACGTAGTCTCCATAACCCATGATAGCACCAAAGTGGTCATTCCCGAATCTAACCGTCCCGATGAACTTTTTTACGAAATTCCTGAGCCGCGAGCGATCCCCCGTCATATGTTTTGAACAGCCTGAGTCCAAATACCAAAGGACGATCTGTACGACCTGCATTTGAAAACAGACGAAGATGGAGAGTTTGGAAAGTTGGATCCCCAATTTTGGTTGGGTTCCCTTGGGTTAGCATAAGCAATCACTGTCACTTCTGTTAGGTTTTGTGTGCCTAGTTAAAAGGGCATTGTTCTCCTAACCGTGAATGTTATTTCCTGTGGGCATCATTGATATCATACAGTGGTAAAGTATGTTGCCACGTGGTTTCCATACTTGCTTGAATTGCTTAGGTTTCTAAACTTACTTAACTTTACGCACAACATTTTTAATAGAGGGATGCATTCACAGAGTGCTAAATAAGGTAAACATCACACAACATATCATGATTTTCAGAAATTAAGAATTTGTTACATGTTTGGCAAACTGAATGAGAATTCGAATTAATTACAGTACGCTTAGAGCTAATACTAGAATAAACACGATTTGTGGTTTTCAGACTAGACTTAATTATCCTAAGGTGTTCTTCTACTTTCTTCATGTTGACACTCTTAGCCGGCAAGATCCTATTTTTCTTGGTATTGCTCCTAGGCTATGGTCCGCTAGCATCAGTGCAACTATTTACTCCTGTAGAAGGAGGCACAGAGACATTAGTCTTTGAAAGTTCAGTTGCTTTCAGGTTTACGGGTGTTACATTTTTGAACATTGCACATTGTTCCCAAAAGTGACTTGTTTTTCTTAGGTAAAGAGTGTAGGAAGCATGCTTGTTTTTCTCGTGTATTTAGGTCTTTGGACAAGTGACATTCACTTAATTCTAACAATTCCTGAGAGTGTTGGTGTAACGGTAAGCTGATGAAAGTGAGCTATCTAATGGTCTTTCAACCTTAGCTTCCTTATCGATCTTGCGAAGGGTTTCTTCACTTTCTAAGGTGTTTGAGATACACTAGAATGCACTTCCCTATTGTTCCTATTGCGAGGGGGAATTGGTTCAACATCTATAGCATACTTACCTGGTGTAAAAACTGTTGGTTTTACATGATCCTTATTGACACATGACAACTTATTCTGTATTTGGACCTTTAGACTCTCATTATCAGTTAATAGGGCAGTTGTTGTTCTAGATGATAACACGCGCGATCTTAATAGGAATCATACAATTCATTGTAATGCTGCTTTATTCTCCATTTTCTGCCTAAAACTCATTGTGTCTTGACAGAACATTGATTTTTTCAGTTAATTGAGTGATCTGAAAGTCTAAGGTCCTGAAATCACGTGTACGGTCTGCTTCACTACGGGTTTCATTCAATTGAGAGATCTGCATTCTTAATTTTTTGATGGCGTTGTCTTTTCCTTGAATTGAGGCTTTCATCTTTTCGATTACAAAAACTGAGTCAAAATCAGGAACATCTCGAGTGGGTAGAGATGTGTTGTTTCCAAAACTTTCTTTAAGATTTTGATATTTTAACTGCAGATTTAAATGATTTACCTCAAGATTGGAAAACCGTTTTAATAACTCATCATGATTATCCTTTTGAATCTTATCACGTAAATCAGAAAGCTCAACTTTAAGTTCCAGACAACGTGCTTTAAGACTGGTGTGGGCATCATGCATTTCAGTAAAACTAGATACATTAAGCTCAGAATTCGTTGCATCATTGAAAACACATCTTTTGAACAAGCAATCTGCAATTAATTTATCATTTGCAGATAGAAGTTTTTCCGATCACAATCTATCATGCTTCTATCTATAACGTGTTGGTCAACTCAGCTTCCAACTATTCAGAAAATTTATTTCATTTCTTTATAAACTTCCTTTGGTTAGAGCCATTTTAAAAATGCCCTCAAATTGTTCTTTAGGTATTTTGAAAGTGATTGTACTCGGTGAGGATAAATGTCTTGGTTTAGTTATAATACACTTTTCCCTTCTGTGCAGGGGCCCCACGTTGGTGTTATTCATCTTGTTTCAGTTTTTTCAAAGTTCGAAAAGAGTTGTATTAGTGCAAAAATGTTAATTTTTACTTGACTCTTTGTTGGAAGCACCCTTGGGACAAGCGTTGCAGGTGTATTTGGCGGATACACTGTCAACGCTTTGGTTGGTCTTGAGGCAGTGGTCTGCTCTTTAAGAGCTTCTGCTTTCATCTTGATGATGTCTTGAGACCAAAATATTTGCTCAGGGGTCAATTGCTTTTGTGGTGTGAAGGTCGCTAAATAATTCTCTTTTGAGTAATCAGGTGGTGCAATCTTAACCTTATGAGTCACACACTCAGGGTCTTTCATTTTGTCATGCATTTTTCTCCTAGTGATTTCAGCTATCTCTAGGGTATCCTCTATGTTGTGCACTATAGCCGGGACATGATTGTTTTTGACAATTTCATAACCATTATATAGGAGTTAGGCTTGAAATTGCTATTCGCAAGGGTGAGGCATTAAGGGATTCTTGTAACCATAGCTACCTTATTCGTTATTATAATAGGGCTTTGGTTTTACACAGAATGTGACTGTTTGAAGAGACTGGTCTTGTTTTGTATATTCTATCTCGTCCTTTTCTTTAAATTTCATTGTCCAAAAATTCTTCAAGGTGTTTATTTATCTTTCTGTTTAACATCCTTTTTTCAAAGACGCAACTTTTCATACCTATTGCTTGATTATGGTTGATGGTCAGATGCAAGTTGCAATTTTACGAATGAAGATACTTTTTCAAATTTTTTCTTCCTTAAATGTTACGGTCTGTGATAAACTTTCTTAATTGTTCATCAATCTTTTGTTCTATTCATGTTAATTCATAACTTGGCCCGTATTTATACAGTTCAATTGTTCATTATAAGTTTCAAGTTCAGCAGTTAGTTGAATTTTCAACTACTCTGTTCCTGTGTTGTTTTAGAGACAACTGGCATGTAGGTTCACACATATTAATTATATATCATCATGTATTGCATATTTGTAATAGAAGCATACATTGCTTTGTACAACTGGCACTGCGTTGTCCTGTACATATTGATATACGAAATCCATATTACTATTATCGTATAATCGGAATGTGAAGTCAAAACATAGTTTGGTTGTTAACTCGTCATGCATCTCGTGTTCATCAGATGTTCACAAATAGCATCCTGAATTGATCATGGTATGTACCTCAGTTGAATGTTGAATCATACGACGGACCGGCTTCATCATAAACAGGATCTGCAGATGATAGATTAGCCATGAACATAGTTGTGCCGTAGGTGCATCTCAAAACATTAGAACTCAAAAGGCATCACAAGTCATCAGCGTGAAAACACATTTTCCACATTGAGTGCTCTAATCTTAACAGGGTGCTCATCACATCATTTATCATACAACGTTGTCTTGTTCCAACTGCAAGAAATAGTAACTGGTTTATCCATTGCCACTCCATTCTCCGAGCTTGCATCAGTAAATCTTGTCTTTGAGTTTTTTTTTTTATTCGGACAGTTTTGGTGGACGTTTGGGCTGAGTGCAGTTCCTTGCTATGTGGCTTATACCGTTGCAGTTGTAGCACTTAACCTGCCTTGCTTGACTTGGATTAGCATTCCCGACTCTGTTCAGAGCTCCCCCATAACCAGCCGTACCTGCACCCCGTGCATTGTTACCCTGTCCTCTATTCTTTTTTTTTTTTTTTTTTCACTTTTTTTTTTTTTTTTATTTTTTATGTCGATACCTAACATTCTGAACCCACAACCCTGCCGTTCTTGAAAATGGGGCTTGGTTCTAGGATTTGATGAGGTTCTGAGTATTGTTTGTTTGCAGGAAGGTCGGTTTTGTATGGATTTGGAGAGAGGGCAAGTGTGTTGGTTAATTTCTTAATTAGATTGGGCTGTGGAGAGAGTCCCGAATCAAGTTGAGAGTTGTCAGCAAAGTGTGGTGGAACATATATGGATGATGGATTTGTGGATGATTGTGAATTGTACTGCTGAGGTGCCACATTGGACATCAAGGCGAGAGGATCAACTGTGTGTTGAGTGAATCAATCTAACATCATTTTGTTCTCATTGGCATGTGCCTCGTGCTGCTTTAGACAAGCTAAGTTGATCATTGTTGGCAGTCACTCAAGCCTATGTTAAGTTTCACTGCTGTTACAAATCTACCATTCCGGTACATGTTGGTTAACAACTTAGATTCAACTGCATTTTCTAATGGAACATGGTCATCTTGATGTTACGCATGTCGTTGATGAGTTTGGAAAACCGGACATAGTAATCATGAAGTCTTCATTTAGTGCTGACGAATAACTGTTCGATGCTCATCATACAATCTCTGATACACGGTATTCTTTTGTTAATTCTGAACTTTTGGTGCATCTTAACATTGTCCATATGTCCTTTGAATCAGTGACAATGATCTGATAAGAGAATAGATATCTTTGGCCAACCTTGATGTAAGGAGTTTGTTGCCTGATGTCTAGCATATGTATTACCTATCCCTTATCTTCAGCGTGACAGGTCAGAATAGACACACAAGGTCGTTTCTGGACCCTAGATGTAAGGCACCTTCATTCCTTCTGCAAGAGTTTCCCTAAATGTTCCCTTGAAAAGGTCCTTCATCAATTAACTTCAAGATGTCTACCCCATTCTCTTTACCCCGACAATATAGTCGAATACGTTGTTGCCATGATGCAAAGTCAGTCCTATCAAGCATAGGTGGTCAGGTATCGGAACCGGCACATTGGATGTCTTCTGAAAGATTAGCCATTTTAATTGATTGTGAAATGATTAGTTTGATCGAACAATGATTAGTATTGAAATGTTAAAAAGTGGATGATTGTTTGTTGGATTAGGTGATATGTTGTTTAATTGTGATTTGGTTTGGTTGAAATGAGTTAACGTAATGAAGAAACATTTTGCCAGAGTTTCTGTCTACCAAAACACAGTGAAGGTCTTCAAAAGTAGACAAAACGCATGAAGTCTTAAGACAAAACGCAATCAAGTCTTGAGACAAAATGCAATCCAATCTTGAGACAAAACGCAATCCAATCTTGAGACAAAACGTAATCAAGTTTTGAAATGGGCAGAGTCTCTTCTAGGAAAAACGCAAGAAAGGTCTTCAATTAGTCAAAACGCAGAACCAAAATGCAACCTTTGATAAACCAAAACGCAAGAAGCAAAACGCAGGAGACAAAATGCAGCTCCTAATAAGACAAAACACAATACAGTTGTCCTTTACAAAACGACAAAATGAAGTGTCCTTTTCTGACAAAACGCAGAAGCAAAACGCAACCAAGAATATGCCAGTGAGACAAAACGCAGTCAAGAAAGTACGAACTTTTTTCACTCTAAAAAACACCTAAAAATCACCCTTTTGAAAGTTATTTGCTTGGTTTCTTTTGCAACAAATGATCCTTGAAGGCTTATAACAACTATAAAAAAAACTAACTTAAACATTCTCACAAATGTGAGAATCAAAGAGTATCAAGAATAAGACCATAAACCTTCAAAAACCAAACTTTTGATGTAAACTAACGAAGAAAACGCACACACAATCGAGCTAATCATCCCATGAGCTCTGATACCAATTGTAGGATATTAGATATCATAACACAATCAATGATCTAGGGGTTGGCCTACTTTGTAGAGAGAGAAAAAGTGAGTTATAGTGAGAGAAACTACACCTTATGTGTGTGTATTATGAAATGATCAACCAACCCCTTCCCATAGCTGGAAAGGGGTATAAATACATGAGTTTATGCCTCTAAGTGGCTATGGAGGTGGGCTAACATTGTGGTAAAGACCCGACCCAACACCATATTTCATTACGATATTAAACGATTTAATATTAAGGCTAGAGCTTACCTATGGCTCGACATTACACGGGGTGACTGAGTCTTTTACATTCGATTTTATAATCCTAACATAAGTTTAGGAAACTCTTTGTAAATCTTTATAATCCTCATTTTTATATTTATTTATAAAAGAAAAGGAAAAAATAGAAATGGAAAATATATTTTTTAATTATTATTATTTTTATTATTATTATTATACAAAATAGAATTAAATAAAAATATTTTTTTTGGTATTTTTTTAAAAAAATTTATAAAAGAAAATAAAATAAAAATAGAAAATGTTTTTGGATTTTTATTTATATAAGAACGAAATTAAACTTTCAAAAGAGAAAGGATCTTCAAGGCATTCACCGCGAAACAAAATGTGATGATCGTAACAAAACCTCCACGGCAGCGGCGCCAAAAACTGATTCGCACGAAAAGTGCTCGTCGAGTAATAGTATATATAAGTATTTCCCGTAGGATGTGAAAATTGCTTGAGGACAAACAATAATCAATCTTTCCGGAGTCGAAGTCCCAACGAGGTTTGAATTGAACAAATCACGAATATGTTTTCGAAGTATAATGCTTGATTATCTTTAAAGGTTTTTGGTTTTGAAAACTATTTTTTAATATTAAGAAATTATACTAAACAATTAAGCTACGAGAATTATACTAAAATGATCTAAAAGATTATAAAGATGCAAAATGTTTGCTAAGTGAGTGTGGAAAAGTTTCATTTATGTGTGAATTAAGGTTCATTAACGAATTAATTTCCTTAGAAAAGATAATTATCTCACAACGTTTGTTTATTTAGACAAAAATCTCTTAAAAAGATATTAATTACTAGATGTGTAGTTTAACTATTTTTCTGGATTTTGCCCTTTAAAACATTTAAACCACAAATCTAAATAATCAAAAATTATTAATCAATTAAACCTTTTTTAAATCCACACTTAATTCCCAATTCACAATATCACTTAACAAGCACTAATTAAACTACTCACGACACATAATGAACAATTAAGCAAAGTAAAACATTTTTATTCTAAGCTACACTAAGTAATTGAAATGATAGAAAATTGATCGAAATTGAAACCCGTAAATAAAGAATACCCACCCGTTTTTATTTAGCTAAAGCAAATAATCAAATTCGGTCTAGCTAAATAAACCTTTAAGCTCCACGCCTCATGAGATGACCGGTACCAAAATTCAAAATAAAATACTGTTACAAAGCATTATACCACAAACATGCAATTTCTACCTTCTGTTATAAAACCACAAGGCCCAAACAACACAAGTCCAATTTAATTTTCTCAAACCAACCGTTGGTCCAATAGGTTATAAAACAAACGCAGCCTAAATTAATTCACACTAAAGCCCAAATACTAATCAAATCACGTGGCCCAAAGTCAAGAACGAATATAGAACCAGTTAATTAAGCTATGATAAACGTCAACAAAAAAAACCGATTCCACCGAGTAAGCTAATTCTAAATAAGCTTATACCAATTTTACTATATTGACTACATGAAACAAAATACTAAAATCAAAAATTTTAACTTATCTAATGCTAATTCATATCTATTTAAAACCATTAATCTAAGAGGAAATCTAATTTAAGCTAATCCAATTCCAAAACCACAAAATAGCACCACACCATTAAATAACATTATAAGCAAATTTCAGATTAATAAGTTCATAAATGATCAAAATCGTTTAATGAAATAAGCTACTAAGCTTATTTGACCAAATGAGCTACTATGGACAACACTTCGATCCGTATAAAGCCTATTCCTAATCTAATAAAGCTATGAGAAGCTTTTTGTTCAATAAGAAGGATTTTTGAAAAGAACCATTAGCTTATAGAAAGAATAAGCTAGGACGAAGAGAGCCTTTTTATTTTTAAACTAGCTAAACTAAAACTTTACTCTTGTAAAGAAAGATTAATGAATCGAGTAAAAACCCCCTATTTGAAAAAGCTTATTTGGATTTAAAACCTTCACTCAAAAAAAATATGCTCATAATTAGTCAGATAATTAGCTGTTTTTTTTAATACTAGCATATGCCTTGGACAATCTTGAAAAAAAAATAAGCTAGTAAAATGTGTTTAAGCACTTTTGAACACAACTTCATAAACTAAACCGAATCTTGATGTTACATCATCCAAAAATTAAGCTGAGAATGCAGATACAATAAAGCAAATAAAATAAGCTAATCTAACTAAAATAAATTTAAAACTGAAAAATGGAAAGATAAGCTAAACTAAATCTAAATACTCCTTAGTCCCCTTGAAAATTATGGAGGTAATCTCTATTTATAGCAAAAGTGGAGGGGTGATTTGTAAATTTGCACAATTATTGGCATAATCCCTAGCCATCATTCGGTTTTTATTTGGGTGCTCGGATCGTGCATGTAGAGTGGAAGATCCACCGCTTGTCATGCGCCACGTGGCCACTCTTATAGCTTTATTCTTACGCAAGAGAACACGTCCGTTTGATCACCTACACCCTTTTTTTTCATTTACAAATTTGAGAAATAAATTGGTAAAGATTCCTGCCACGTGGCAAATTGCAATTGGTCTTCTGAAAGAAAATGCTCCATCACGTAAGCAATACGAATTTATTTAACTAGCACATGACCTGACGCCATGTGCATGTCAGCATCTTTATATCTTTTATTAATTAAACTTTGGGCTAAAATTGGGCTTATGCTCATTTGGGCTGGTCCGGCCCGTTAAGTGGGTTACGGGCTGGCCCAATAACATCTGAGGGCGCCGTTGGACTCGTTTTTCCGTACTCATTCCAATGGCATGCTCAAGGAATTTTTCCGACTTTGTCTTGATTTTGATTAATAGGCTCTCTTGATCGCGACGAACCCGTAAATTCTAGTTTTTGCTCTATTTTCAACCATTTTTACCTGCAAGACATAAAATTACCAAGCAAACATATTTGCAAGATAATTATCCATATTTCACCATTTTTAGTCCAATTAATAGTGTTTTACGAGGTATAAACGATGTGTGTTTTAACACACATCACTAGACACTTTTTCCCGACCGTTACCATGATAAAGACACAACTATTTACAACGTCTTGATCATAGATCAAAAACAACAACCTAAGTTGCACCCTATAGCTTATCCACATAAGCACTAACCCATGGCCATCCAGTATGTACCATGCTCCATTTGCTTGAAATTTGAATTTTTGAGATTTTTAGTAAAAATGCCTTAGACTCTATAAACTATGAAGAAGTTTATGAAGTTTAAGGGAAACAGCTTGAATGTAGGTAATAAGAGCTTATAAGAGCTTTTGAAACACTTTAACAATGATAGCACATGAATTTAAAGAAAACAAGATTATCACTTTTAAACCTCAAATTTCATTAAACTTGAAAAAACAGTTACAAGACAAATAAAAACTAACATTAAACTGAAATAAGCTATAAAATTACAAAGGAAAGAGATGATAAAAGATATCCCCCTAATGGCTTACAAGGGGTTCTATTTATACTAAAAAGCTTCAATTCTTGGGTCTTCCAACTGTGTTTCTTTTGTGAGAGTAATCAGAGTTGTGTTTCTTGTGTGAGTGAATTCCCAAAGTCATCTCAGCCATCCAAGATCATTTGCTCTTCTTTAAATCCATGGCAGTCGTTGGATTAGTCTTTGAAAAGTGTGGGATTGCCAACTTGGATGTGGGGTTTAGTGGAGTGGAGGTGAAGGGTTGATCCATGGTGTAATTGGAGTTGCAGGGTAATAGGGGAAAGATGAACCCGTGACTAACAATGGGGTTTTGAGCTTGGGCGGGAAAGTCTGTTTTTGGGTATCAGGGGTGAAGATTTGGGGGATGTACAAGTTAGGCCCCTCAACCATATAAGTGATGTTGCACCCTTAGTCCTTGTGGTGTAAAGTAATTTAGGGGTTGGCAAAAATAGCCCCTCAAAGTTATGTGTGCTTTTACACCGTGAGTCCTTTGTGGTATGAAACTTTGCTGATTTGGCAGAAACAGTCCTTCCAAGATATATGTGACCTTGCAAGACAGGTCCTTGTGATGTATAACTTTAAGGGCTTGGCAGATTTGGCTTTGGCATGATTTAGCCCTTGAAGTTTTACTATAACCTCATCTTTTTTCACTTTAAGTCCTTGTAATTTAAGTTTGATAATTTGACAAAATTTAGTCCCTTGATTTGTTTTCCCTTTGACTTTGCTTTGACTTGACTTTGTTCGGGGTTGACATTTGGCTTTGGCTTGGGCTTTTGAATTCTTTTCAAGCTACTTTTCATTCTCGTGCTCGGTATTGTCGTTTGTAGATTTGTTTTTGGTCTTTTCTTGAATATGTTTCATGACAAACACAATTTGCATAAATTCCTATCTTGGTACCTGTGGTTAATTTAAACTAAACTAAACAAACTAAATACGGGTCAGTTTTGGTGAATACACTGTATCATGTGCATGAATACGCCGTATTGCTAGAATTGATAATAATGTTTTTAAAGTGCATAAAAAGTAAAGACTGATAACGTCCAGACAATCAATACGCCGTATGGTATAGATCGGATACACCGTATTGATGTCTGGGAAGACAGACTTGATAAAATTAAATAACATTCCGGGTTGTCTCCCGGGAAGCACTTTTGTTTACAGCGAAGTCTTTAAGTTAGACTTTTCTTCAGCTTCTCTTCATTCATTCCATCTCATGCACGCTAATGTGCCCGCGTGTGAGCCATTCTTCCATCTTCACATCTCGAATGTAATCGGGTCCTAAGTTCAATACTCCTTTGTAGAACCCCTTAAGCTTTTGGTATGGATGCGAGATTACATTCATTTTATCCTCTTCACTTACCTTCAGTAATGGTGGAATCTTGTTGCATTGCTCATTCGTGTGGTATTTAAATCTCGGATGTGATCGCACCATTTGGTAAGTTACTTCATCATTACCATTGTAAATGGTAATCATTCTTTCAAACCGTTTTGCATTAATCCCAACATCTCTAAAAAACGGTTCACCAAAAATAACATCGCCCATTCCTTCATCACGATAATCATCCATATTTTCTAAAACTGCAAAATCCGTCAAAATAGAAAAGGTTCCAACAAAAATAGGCACATTCATTAAAGCTCCTATAACATTATTCCCTTCGTACACCATCTTATCTTTCATTATAGAATTATTAAACTTTTTGGACATCACATTGATATACAATAATGGGAATAAGTTAGTATGTGTAAATTCAAATCCTGTCATGCAAGAAAATTTTAAGTTGGGAGCACAATATGGATCTTCTTATCATAGTCACAATAACTAGGGTAATCATCAATTCCAGCATAAATTTCATCATCCCTAGTTCTAAATTTCTCAATTACCTCACCTTCCTTAATGGTGGGCATTAAATCATCACCTTGATTTCTCCTAAGCTTAAATGGTTCATTTAGATCATTTAATTCAATGTAATCCTAAAAGAAAGGGTCTAATGATCTATTTAACACCAAAGTCTCTCCCATAAGCCTAGCTTCTAAATCAAGTTCCATTCTTTCTCTCAAACTTAGCATGTAGACCCTCTTAATTAAACTACTAGCAGGTTTAACACTTATGAAAATGATCCTTTCTTCTCCGACCCTTAAAGTAATCTTTCTTTTTTAAACATCAATCTTAGCACGGGCGGTAGACAAAAATGGTCTTCCGAGGATCAAGGGCACTTTGATATCCTCGGGCATATCTAGATATATAAAGTCTACAGGGAAAGTAAATTTACCAATTCCTACTAGTACGTTTTTGGCTATTCCTTTTGGATATTTCACTATCCTGTCTGCTAACTCAACTGTTAACTTAGTGTGAGCTAATTCACCTAATCTTAAGTTAAGGTAGGTCGATAGAGGCATAACACTAACGCTAGTTCCTAAGTCAACAAGGGCATTATCGAAGCATACATTATTAATAAAGCAAGGTAAAGTGAAACTCCCTAGGTCTTTCTCCTTTTGGGGTATGGAATTATTGATATGTGAAGCTTCAGAGTAAGATTCCGAGAATTGTGGTCCATATGATCCCTTCTTTTCTTCACAGTAGTAACCATTCAAACGACTTAGAAACGGAATCGTCGTTTGTCTTGTCTCGTACATCAGTGTACTCTAAACCCTGGTACCTAAGAAATGGGTGTCTCTGCTCACGTGGTGGTAAGGGTGCCATATCGTTCGATGGTGATAAAGATGAGTACGATTATGAATCAAGAACAAGAATAATCTCTAGGAATTTTAGTGGTAAAATTGTTTGTGTGTATGGAGTGAAAATTTGTGGTAAAAACAGATCTGGCGTATTGGTTGAGCATAAATACCCAAAATCAATACGCCGTATTGAGGTCTGTAAATACGTTGTATTGGCGAATTTTGTTGACTTAGTCAACGCAGGTTAAAAACATTGGATATGCCGTATAGGTTTTATCCTAATACGCCGTATCCATTCTTGAAGTGCTTTATTCCTTTGATAGTACCCTGGAGCTGTTGCTCTATATCCCCCACCTTGAAAAGGTCCACTAAATTGCGTGTAGTAAGATTCTTCTAGGGGTTTCCCTTCTTCTTTTAGTGAGCAATCTTTGGTGTAATGGGGTCCTTTGCAGTGTTCACATCCTACTTGAGCAGCATAAACTTTTTCATTCACTTTCTTGATCTCTCTTCCTAGATTGTTCAGTTGTGCTTGTATAGCATCCAGTCCGTCAGAAGTCGCAGTACTTCTTCCTCTAGATGTTCCATTATGCCATTTTAGGAGTATTCTACCATTTCTTGGATGGCCTTTTTAGCATCTCCAGCTGTCTTAGTTGGAACGACACCTTTTGAGTCAAGAATCTGTCGTGTTGGAACATCCAACCCATTGTAGAACAAAATTACCTCTTGCATCTCAGTCAAATAGTGTTGAGGACACTTCATCAAGAGTTCTTTAAAGCGCTCCCATGCTTGATAAACGGTTTCATCTGGCTCTTGCTGAAAGTTGTTGATTTCCTCTATTTTCTTCGCATTTCGACCAGGTAGGCAATATTTGTTCAAAAACTTAGTTTTAAGATCTTCCCAAGTTTTGATCGAACCAGTTGGTTCATTTCTTAGCCAACAACTTGTGGCTCTAGTTAAGGATACAGGGAAGACTCGGAGCATTAGTTGATCCTCAGGATGGTTAGGGAACATGATAATAAATCATAGCTTTGAGAACTTTATCTTCGGTGTTCATTTGCATCCTCATTATCCGAACCGCTAAACGTATTTTCTCGAAGCTCCTTAAGAAATTATCCTTTCAGTTCAAATTGATCTTTGTTATCAATTTTAGGCCTAGCGACTCATGATCCATAGTCCGTTCGGGTCTTGCTCATGTATTGCTCCATGGGGCATGACCTGGGCGGCACGATGTCTTCTTCCTCCGAGTATTCTTGGTCAGAAAATAATTGAAATCAGGCGATCTCAATTCGTCAAGACTTAGTGACTTGAAGTGTCTCCTTGATGATCGAAATTCTCATTCGGGTTCTTTGTAAGGTGTGAATAGTTCGTTAGTTGAACTCCTTGTCATGCACTACCTGTAACAAGGGATAAACAATCAGTAGGATTTATTCTGAAGATAGAAAAAACTTTAGCACAAAAATTAAAATAGGAAAACCAAGATTTCAGTTTATGTTTCAGACGATCGATACGCCGTATCCAATGGAAGTGGATACGATGTATTGATCAGTTAAATGAATACGATGTATTGGACAGAGAGTTGGATACGCCGTATCCGATGGAAGTGGATACGCCTTATTCAGCTATCAACCAGAACAATGTATTAAGAAAAACAATTAAATACGCAAACAATTAAACACAAATATATACAAGCAAACAATTAAAGACAAATATACAAATATTACAGAATATACAAGAATATACACTAATCTAAATTACATTAATCCTAAAGGTTAGATCTAATCTAATGTTAAAAACCAAAATATCAAATAAAAATCAAGATTAATTTTCACTCCCCGGCAACGGCGCTAAAAACTTGATGTGTCGTTGTGTGGTGTATATTTTATTGATTCAAGTTTTAAATTTATATTTTGCCGACTAAACCAAAAACAACACTTTAACGGGCAGTGTACCCGATCGGTAGTAGTTTCGTGGTAAGTAGGGTGTCGAACACTTGAAGCGAGGTTAAATCTATCAATTTAATTAATATCTTGGTTATCTAATCTATGTTAATTCTATCCTATTCTAAACCTATGTCAGTCCTAATCCTAATTCTAACGGGAAAAGGGGGTTTTCAGCCTGAGAGACTGGCACGGTTTGGTTGGTGACTACAATCTATTCAAGGCACTTTAACCCACGCGAGCTAATTAACAAAAGATAAAAGAGCGGTCGAGCCAAATATAAGAAAATTGTATTAACCATTATTAATCCGATTAGAAAGTTGGTTTGTTTATTAAGTGCAATGATTTCTTCTCTCGAGGTGGCATATCATTCTTAAGACTTAGGCGTTACATCATCCTAAGACCTAGACACATTAATTCTGTCACAATTAAAGCATCCGCATAAAGCATCCTTATTTGCTTATTATAATCTATCTTAGGGATTAAAGCAATGGTGATCTTGTTAAACCCTAGCTCATAGAGACTTTACCCACTTACCGCTTAATGGTAGTTTATACACTAGTAGTCCACTTGTCCAACTATCCAATGGAATCAGAACGTTACTTGTTGAATTATCTAGGTCACGATGCTAAGTCAACACGATTCATAACACTGGCAATATCCAATTTAACTAGTTAATCCGAAGCGTATCCTAGACACAGATTTAGAAGGACAATATTTGTGATCCTATGATTCTAGATGTATAAATTACTATATGGAGAGCTATCCCAGACTCTAGATCTACTTGGTCCGTATCACTAGATCCAGTTGAATGATAGGTCGCATACAAAAGCGCGTAAACAAGTATAAATTGATAAACATAAACAAGCATTCAATGATAAATCAAGAAATCAAGATAAACAAATACCAAACATTCAGATCTTCTAATATGGCTTAATACACGAAGGTATTAGCTTAAACGTCATAATAATACATGAGTATATATTTAGCCAAGGTAAAACTAACCCGAGTTAACGAATAATACCAAAAACTGAACGATTACTACGTTATGGGAATTACCACGTTGTCTCAGATGAAATTGATAGCGTTGCTCCACCTCTTCTGCTCTTTTCTCCTCTGAAAATCGACTTTTGTGGTTTAGGTATCGAGAATATGATTTAGCACACTTAAAACTCATTTTTGAGTTTTCTATTTATAGGGTCTGGAAGTCGGTTCGATACGGCGTATCCAAGGGGTTGGATACGGCGTATTGGAGTTTCTTGGAGTAGGGACCACGTTTGATATCTTCCAGAATATTCACATACTATATCTTGAATATGGCGTATTGGTCTTCTCTGGATACGGCGTATTGAGCTTGTTTCCTTTGTGGTCTTTGGTGAGTGCAGGCACGGATACGTCGTATCTTCCTTGATGGATACGGCGTATTGGTTGTCAGAATCATTAATCTTCAAAATATCTTCGTTTAAGCTCCAGAATGCGCGCCTTTTGCTAATATTCACCAAGTACTCCATAATTACTGCAATTCTCAAATATAAACGATTAAGTAACAATTCTTTGCAATAATTATACAAAATGGGTTAAATATATGGGATAAATGATGCTATAAAATAAACGTTATTTGATGTCATCACTCGTCTAGAAGTAGTGTTGACAAGTCCTTTGATTCTTCAATAACCGTCACCTTTGGATACCATTTGGTTGGAAGAGCCCTCAAGAATTTCCTAACATGATTACGACTTGAAAAAGATCGTCAAGTGCTTTTAGAGATGTAAGTATAGTATTAAATCTAGCAAATGCGTAATCAATAGTTTCATCGTCAGAAATTATAAATTGTTCCTATTATTGAACAAACAAATCTATTTTATTATATGTGACTTGTTTATTACCTTGATGAGTGATTACAAGTAAGTTTCAAATATTTTTAGCCGTTTTGCACATAAAGATCATTTCATACTCTTTTTTAGGCAAAGCATTATATAAAACCATTTTAGCCTCATTGTTTTTAGAAAGCATATTTTTATTATCATTACTTAGTCTTTCGTAAGGAAGAGTTTCATCCCTATCGGTACTAGTGTTTCTAAAAGTAGGTTTGTAATCACCATCAACAATAATATGCCAAAGATCATTATCTTTAGATTTCACATAAATTTCAAATCTATTTTTCCAATAGATAAAACCATAGGCTTCAAATAAAGGTGATCTTTGCATAGATTGACCCTCTTTGTAGTTTTCCAAATCCATTTGATTGTTTAAAGATTTAAAATACAATATATTTAAAAAAAGTTTAGTAACCTTGCTCTTGATGTCAATTGTGGAAAATTAGAAGGGGGTTGAATAGTTTTACCGATTTAAATTTATGTTTCAAAATTATATAGATCGAGTTTATAAAGTTGAAGATATTGATTTGGTATACGTAATCAAATAAATAATAAATACAAGTAAAGTAAAGGTAGAGTAAGAAGAGATAGAACCGCGACATAAGTATTTATAGTGGTTTGGCTACAAGGACACCTTCCTTGCCCTACTTCACTCCCCGAGTTCCCAACTCGAGAGTTCGTAAACACTAGTCCACAATCTCCTTGTCTGGCGGAGAAGCATCACAACGTCGCTTACACTTTTTCCGGTACAAAGGTAGATACCGGGTTCTAACAAAGGTAGAACCAACCTTACATCGCTTACCATTTTTCCGGTACAAAGCTAAATATCGGGTCTTAACAAATGTAGAACCAACCCAATGCTATCACTACTTTCTACAAGGATAAAGTATGTGAGTACAATGAATAAATGATATTCAAGAATCAACAGGATGATCTTGATATGATGGTGGAGACTAGCAACAATAAAACTTGAGCTTGATCGTCTCGTATGCAATATTAACAATTTCTTCTAATAAGAGAATCACCTAAAAATGAGAAATGAAACTAAACTAGATTTGAGAATTATAAAGAGATATTAGAATGTTAGAGAGATGTAAAAGGAAGGGGTGAAAAAACATGAGAAATGGCTTTCTATTTATAGGCAAACATTGTTATTGTTCCTCGGGCCAGGGGGATCCCTTCTAAAAGGGATCCGGCCAGTGTTATCCAAGGGATCCGGGTCACTGGTAGTGTAAAAACGGGTTTTGGATACCAAATCTCCCAAAATCTTGTGTAATCTTGTAAGCTTTAGTTTATATATGGAAAGATCATATTGATGTCATGCATGATGTAAAATGTAAATATATTACATATTTTTGAAAAATAAAAGTATAAGTAACTTTGTGTTACTTGTATTTTATGTAATATTGATGTATGATAGACATAATAAGTTAGAGAAACTATTGGTTTAAAATTTACGTATTTTATTTTCTACTTATTTTTCTTATGGGAATACTTAAGTCCGCCCATTCAATCTCGTTGGCTAAGTTCTAATATAGGTGGGACCTTGCTCTAATCAAAGTTCTTAAGCCTAGGTATTGTGTGGGGCATCCGATTAATGTATGTATCAAAGATCCTAGTGAATGAAATTAACCCTTTGACACAATCGTACTCACATTGACTCATAGCTCTAAAGGGTCTTCCCATCACAGCATATGCCATCAAAGATCATAGGGAATGCTAAGTTGTTTCCATTAAAACTGTTGATTATTCTATTACCGAAAAAAATTCCTGTGTTCCCATACTCATTCAACTCATTGATCACTTCCCTGTCATCTGACTCATCATCAAAATCAAGAAAGGGTAAGACGGGGGGTGTTTCATAAGACTCGGTATCTGATTCTGAGTCATCCATCACTAACTCATCAGGTGGGTTCATAAAATCATCGAGTAGTTGCTCGAAAAGGACAGGCGGTGGGATTGGGATATGTGTGGGGCCAATGTTATCAAGGCGAGAATCGATCATAACTGAAATTGCCTGGAGCTCATTGAGCTCTTGGGTAATCCTAGCACGGAGTTTGTTTGGTGGGGAGGGTACAAATGGATTCGCATCCTTCATGATGAAGAATGGAATAGTCAGATGGAAATTACAAAACAAACACACAAAGAAGAAGATAGACTACGAGAAAGCTAATTGACAGACTATAAAATCTCACTAGAAAGGAATCTAGCGAGTAGACCTAAGATAGATAGAGTCCGAACCTATACTATTCCCTACGCAGCGGCGCCAAAAACTTGATGCGGTCATTGTAAACGAAACATGTTTTACAACTCCCTAAGCAGAGTACCTAATCGTTGCAGTGTAGTATAACAAGGACTCGAGGGGTTGTTATCGTTCTCTAGGGGAATAACGTCTGAAGGGTCGAACTATACCTAACTAAGATCTAAGAGGTTGAGAGAAGATTATTTTTGTATTTTTATGTTTTTATAAAAGCAGGTAAAATTCAGGTTTTAGAGGTGGGTTTTGATTTAAACTAATTAAACTAATAATCAAACTAAACTAATTTTGGTGGAAACTTATATAGGAAACGAACATATTTACTTAATCATGCATTACTCCTTATTTTGCTTCTCCTTATCCTATTACTTTGTCACACTTGTGATGATCAGCGAAAGTATTTCCTAGGTCATGAACAAATTACACGAATCCGCCGTCTATGCAATATTCCTTAAGGCAACGCACAAGTAAGGTAGTATAAAGACTATTAAAAGGCCCCTAAGAGTACATTTCATGCATTAAAACAGACGTCTATGCTAATGTAATATTTTATAGCTAGTTTTCTAGAGCCTAACGTGCACATCCATCACAAGAAGCAATATTAAAAGGATCTACAAACTAAGTTTCATGCAATCATAAGTAAATATTAATGGATCTAGCCTAGCATGTTAAAGAGAAGAGAAGAACAAGAATCAATCAAACAACACATAGACATATTAAAAGATTAAATGATAAATGACTTAACTTGATTAAAACATGGGTTTAAGGTTGATACAAGAGGGTTCTTAAGCCCTGAGAATGCCCTAAAAGCTGCTACACTCGAACTATAATGTTTAGGGTTCGTCTCCCAAATGTTGCACACTAAAACCCTAAAAACGTAGGTATATATATAGGAATTAAATCGCGATGACGTCGCCAAAATCCTAACGCCGTCGCTTCTCCGAATCTTCTTAGGGTTTCTTTGAGGCAGTTACATTCTGATGTCGTCACATAAATCTTGACACCATCACTTGTAAGTTCTGACGACGTCGCTACGAATTACGACGCCGTCTTTAGGCACTGTACGCGCATCCTTAAAACAACTTCGTGTAAAGTTGCAATCTTGTCCCCTTTCTTCCCGAATTGAGCCCAAGTCACGTGTATTTCCTCCAAGAGCTTCCCAAATGCTAAAAACACAAAATGGAATGATTAAGCACATATTTTGGGAATATTTTCATGATTTAGGGGGTTAAATGACTCTGAAAAAGTATATAAAATGACACCTCGTCAAATACCCTTACACTTGGGATTTGCTTGTCCTCATGTAAATGGGCTTTTCTACCTAGACAATAGCAATATCGGGGGCATTTAACTTACTTTTTAAAGATCGTTTATGGCATAACCAATTAGAACTCGTAATTAAAAGCACAGAAAAATATACACTTGCACCTCACAATAAGTGTTTGGATTCTCTCTTTCTCTCAGGTGTATAATGAATTATAACAATAATGGAAACGAGAAAATAACACTCATTATTTGTCTTAGCATACAAATTACCATAAGCTTGGTAAAGGATCAAAAACCTCCACCGCAATGGCGTAATCACGTGGGAATTACTATCAAAGAGGTCTTTAAAGGGTTGTGATGTATGGGTGTAAGTTAAATGGAAACGGATGGATGGGATATAGTTGGGTAGATTTGGGGTGGTGGTGAGTTAATTAAATATAAGAATACACGTGAAGGCGTTGCTAAGTCAAAACTCGACTAAACGAAGACTAAGATATACAAACTTTACAATTAACTATCTTGATACATACATGAACATAAGCAAAATGGAAGCCCGTACATTTTTTTCCTCTCTTTTTTATATACATTTTTTGATTCTTTTTCTCCCTTTTTTTATATTTTTTTCGTACACTTTTGCCTTGCCATTTGCTGAAACATAATACTACATGATTTGGGGTTTATAATTGCACCCTTACACTTGAGTTTTAGAACTCATAATTACCAACTAACTAATGACCCGAATTGCGAGGATCAACATAACATGGAGCGTATTACGTACATATGGGGGTAATAAACTGACTTTCTTCCCCATCTCTTCATAAAATAAAAACTACCATAAATCCCAATCGTCCCAAAACTGTATACACTAATCACAAGTCTCGACTTAGCAACCATGTACTCAAGTAAAAATTAACAGGGTTTATAACAATAATGTACTAAAAGTGAGTACATACAAGTAAGGCTAAGGCGATTTGGGTGTAACAATGGGTTAAGGGTGTAAAAAATGCTCTTCATTAATAATCTAGAATCCACCAGAAAATTACGAGAACCACAAAAAGGATAGGCTCGGAGGGGTGTACTAGGGGTATCTTGCACTGAAAATGAGTGCGAAGCAAGGGTGTGGGGATAGTTATATGATCGGGAGACCATAATAACAAAAACAAGTTTAAAACAGGGTTGATCCTAGTGCCTCTTATCATTTAGCAAATCTTAATCACACAAGTGCGATCTCACTAGCAGTCTTGGGATGAATCACAAAAACAAGTTCTAGAATTTAATACACTACCGGTACACTCTCATATAGTTTTGACCGATACCAATGCTCCAGAAAAGGCGACAAAATCACACATACACGATCAAATCCATGAACGCGACACATGCAATTGCTCAGTCCTTAACTCGAGAAAGCTAAAGGTGAAACTATCTTAGGTATCAAATATTGATACCTGAATTCCTAAAGATCTAGGGGCGAACCTCACATTTTGGGGTGGAATTTTTAAAGTGGTAAGGTTTTTGTGCTAGTCATATATTTCCTTTCCATGAGACGCTAATAATACTCATTTTTCATTGGTATGTGCCATAAAAAAATTAAATTTGGGTCAAAATTACCTTCTACGCTATGTTTCGGTATATTACACATCATTTTAAGGACAAAGCAAATGCAATTGAAGGAATAGTTTCTAAGGCTTATTTCCCCCTACACTTATTTTGAACATTGTCCCCGATGTTCTTAAAAGTACCCGAATAAACGAATAGAGGGAAAAGAAAAAGGCAAGAGAAACTAGTACTCCCTTGGTTTTGCTCAATAATGGAGAAGAAACAAATGATAAGGTGGCTAAATCGTCATCCAAGAATCGTCCACATAAAAATCCAAAGAACTTATGGGCTTCTCCTTATCAACTATAACATGCAAATCAAAGACAAAAAACAATACACCTAGCGTAAAATCGGCGGGATAATAATATACAATGATGTGATTAGGATTTTGACACTACGAAATCGGTAAAGATAGGATGAATGTGCTAAATGAAATCATGGTTTTCTGTAAGTTTTAGGAAAATTACAAATTCTGGAAATTATACAAAATTAATTTTTCAAAAATAATAAAAAATTCAAATTTTCACAAGTCTGGAGACGTGACACCCGTCAGGAAAAATCCTGACGCCGTGTCCAGACACTGTGAAAAATTTCACATTAGTTTTCTTGGAAACAAAATTTGTACGTAATTCTGTTAGTTATTTCGTGAAAGAATACTGCATAGACCACGAAAATTATTAGCATAAACATACGACTCTAACAAACATGACACAAGACACGAATTAATTTAAACAATTTATTTAATATGCTTGAAATGGTCTTTAAAAACCGGATATTTTCCTCTACACTTATTTGATGCAAAATACCTTTGATTGTAATTAAGACGAAGTTAAAGACAAAACAAAGCATGATAATATAATTCAAACATATAAAAACAAATGATAGAGAATTAAAACACACATGACACTCCTAAGATGCGAGAAAATAAAAAATTGGTTTGTCTCCCAAAAAGCGTTTTTCTTTATTTAACGAGTCTTGTAGCTAGACTGGGAGTCACACTCCTTACGTGACTCCATCGACACTCACATGTCCACGGATGAGCCATTCTTTCATACTTTCATCGACTTGGTATTCAGGACCTAGATTTAAACAATTCTTGTACATGAACTTATTTTTCTTATGGGAATACTTAAGTCCGCCCATTAAATCTCTGATGAGGTGTCATTTTATATACTTTTTTGGGGTCATTTAACCCCTTAAATCGTGCATTTATGCCCAAAATAGGTACTTAATCGTTCCTTTTCAGGTATTTAGCATTTGGAAGGCATTTGGAGGAAATACACGTGACTTAGGCTCATTTAGAGAAGAAACGAACAAGACTACGGACCTACACCAACATCTCTCAAGATTATGTTCTCAGCGGCTAGATATGGCGTCACAAGATACACGTGACACAATTCATCCCACGACGATGTCGCAAGAATTCACGACAGTGTCAGCTCGCACGACCCAACCCAAGATCTAGAATATTCTCTTTCATGACGGCGTCAAAAATTAAAATGCGACACCGTCGCAGCGATTTATCTATATATACAAACACAAAATTAGGGTTTTAAGTGTGTAACTTTAGAATAAAAAAGGGAGACGAACCCTAGTTGGTTTGGCAGCTTATTAGGACGATTTTAGGGCTTCAAAACCCTATTGTAACTCCTTCAATTCATGTTTTAATCAAGTAAGATTATCTTAATCATTCAATATGTCTTGTTGTTTGATTATTTATTGTTACTGTAGCTTTATCTTTTAACATGCTTGGCTAAACATTGGATCACTGAGAATGCAGGAAGTCTTCATAATTAAACGAGCTCCTTATTGTGTTCATTTATGATTGTATGAAACCTAAAATGTAGATCTTATTGGTGTTACTTCTTGTGATGAATATGTATGTTAGGCTTTAGAAAACCAGCTTTTGTCTGTATCGTTGTTGATATGTCTAGGGAAACATGATTGTGTAGAAAGGATACCATCAGGTAACAGTCTTCATACTGCATTGCCCCTTATATGGTTGATCCACTTTTAATATATTTCAAATGTATTTAATATACTCTTGGGGGCATTGTAATAGTCTTCATACTATCTTACTTGTGCGTTGCCTCAAAGGAATATTAAGTAGACGGCAGGTTCGTGTAATCTGTTCATGACCTAGGAAATAATTACATAGATCATCACAGGTGTAACAAAGCAACAACACTAGGAGAAGCAATCTAGGGAGTAATACATGATTAAATGAATACAATCTTTTTATTATATTGTTATCACCATTAGCATAGTTTATCATTTAGTTTAATAGCTAAAACCAACCAAACCTCTTAAACCATAGATTTACCTGCTTTAATATAAATATGAAAACACAAAAATAATCTTTTCTCAACCCCTAGAATTCTGTTAGACTGTGATCAAGCCTTCCCAACCTATTCCCCTAAAGAACGATAACAACCCCCGAGTCTTGCCTATACTACTACTACAACGGTTAGGTACTCTGCCTAGGGAGTTGTAAAACTTCTTGTAGAAGTCACTTACGACAACCGCATCAAGTTTTTGACGCCGTTGCGTGGAGAATAGTTAGGTTTTGATCATAGTTTAGCTTAGTTCTACTTGCTTGAATCCTTTCAAGTGAGAATTTAATTTCTGCATATTAGCTTTCTCGTAGTCTATCTTTTCTTTATGTGTTTGTTCGTCATTTCCATTGACTATTCCACTCTTCACTATGGAGAATACGAATCCGTCATCGAGCGTAGGATCCTTTTCTCAGGAACCACTTGTCACTACTCACGCTAAGTTTATGGCTCGGATAAACAAGCTTTTACAAATGAGGCAAACCATTGATTCTTTCCTCTTTAAAACCATGAATGAATTAACCAACCAATATTTTGACTCTGAGATCTTCTGCCCTGAGGAGAGAATTAAGGAACTTGTATTAAGAACGCAACGAAGAAACAGTTTTGAGGAAGAATTGTTCAAGGATAGGTTCCCTATTGAGAAAGAACTAGCTTACCATAAGGAACTATTAGGAGAACCTCAACCCTCTTTCTCGACCCTAGAGCCCAAGATTAAGAGAGGCGACCCCTGGAGTTTGAAGATTCCTTGCGTAATCGACACCGTTTACACAGGCCATGCATACATTGATCTACAATCTCATGTCAACATCATGTCTTGTGCTTACTACAATAAAATAAGAAAAAAATCCTTTCAAGCAAGTAGAAACCCATACCAACCATATAAGTTTTGCAACTTCGTTAGAATAACTAAAAATGTGCATATATTTATCGGATGCTTCGTTTATGTTGTGGACTTTATGATTTTAGAAGACTTGGGCAACATCATTGATAGTGGGTTAAGTGAAGTAGTCTTGGGAAAACCCTTTTGCGCATACATCTAAGCTCACTTATGATGAATCTTTAGGACTAATTATGTTTGCCCAAAGGGACGACGAGGTCGTGTTTAGAATTCCTCAAAGGACAAAAGAATTAGACCGAGTATCTTCTTTAGAAAAGGATGAGTTTGAGGCATTCTTTGTGAAAAACTTAAAGGTTAAAAAAAGGGGTTTAAGCATGTCCTTGAAAAGAGAAAAGGATATTACAAAGCTTGCATGAACCTTGGATGTACTTATAAAAGAGATAGGGAAACAATTGAAAAACTCAAAACTAACCACATAAGTATCATCAAGCTTAAGGAGTAAAAGGACTTCGAGTCTGGCTATAAGACTCGTAAATAAAGAAATGCACTTTTGGGAGGCAACCCAATATTTACTTTTCCCGCAATTAGGAGTGTATCGTGTGTTTTAATTCTTTATTGTTTGTTTTATTATGTTTGAATTAGTTTGTAATCATGCTTTGTTTGTTTGTAACTTCGTCTTATTTGCAATCAAAGTTATTTTGCAACAAAATAAGTGTAGGGGAATTATCCGGTTTTTAGAACCAAATTCAAACATTTGAAATAAATTGTCTAGATTAATTCGCGTCAGTTTTAAGTCATATGATTGAATTGTTAATTCTCAGGTTTTTATGCAGCATTTTGTACAGGAAAATAATGTATAAGAATGAGTGCAGGAAATTTTTCATCAAAAATAAAAAATGAGTTTTCACAGAGTGACGACGTCACGATTTACATGCGACGCCGTCACCACGACACTTGTGACGGTGTCAGGATATTCCTAACGGCGTCAAACGCCCAGTTACAGGAAAACTTGAAAATTTTAAGTATTTTTGAAAATAAAACTTGTACAACACTTAAGAAAGTTGTAATTCTTTTATAAACCTGTAAATCCATGAGTTTAACAATTCTCTCATCCTATCTTTATTGCTTTATAGAGTCAACCCTAATTTCAAACTGTATATTATTATATCGCACATTTTATGCTTGGTGTAGTTGTCTTTGTCTTTGATTACAGGTTATATTTGATGAGAAGAAGCTTGGAAGTTCTTAGGAAGTTTCATTAGATGATTCTTGGAGGACGATTTAACCAATTATCGTATGTTTCTTATCCATTATTGAGTAAACCAGGGGAGTACTAGTTTCTTTTCCTTGTTTTCTTTTCCCTTTATTCGTTTTTACGGGTACTTCTATAGAACATTGGAGACAATGTTCAACTTAAGTGTAGGGGGAAATAAGCCTTAGAAAACTATTCATTCCATTTCGTCATTTGCATGTTCCCTTAAAATGATAGGTAATTATATCAAAACATAAGCTTAAAAATGTTTTATTTTTGACCCAAATTTAAATTTTTTAGGACACTAGCGACGAAAACCAAGTATTAATTAGCCGACTCATGGATAGAAATGATATGAACTAGCCACAAAACCCTCAGAATTCCACCCTAAAACTGTGAGTTTCGCCTTTAGATCTATAGGAATTCGGGTATCTATTATTGATACCCAAGATAGTTTATACCTTTAGCTTTCTCGAGTTAAGGAGTGAGCAATCATGTGTATCTATTCCATCGTTACAGATGTGTATATGTGGTTTTGTCGCCTTTTCTGGAGCATTGATATCGGTTTAAAATATATGAGCGTACTGGTAGTATATTAAATTCTAGAACTTGTTTTTGTGATGCATCTCAAGACCGCATTGTAAGTATTAGGATTTGCTTGATAAAAGTCATTAGGATTAACCCATGTTTTAAACCTGTAATTGTTATGATGGTCACACCGATCATATAATTATCCTACACCCTTGCCATACGCTTATTTTTAGTGCAGGATACCCCTAGTACAACCCTCCGAGCCTATCCTTTTACATGGTTCTCATAATTTTTTGGTTAAGCCAGACTATTAATGAAGAGCATTGTCAACCCTTAAACCAATTGGTACACCCAAATTGCCTTAGCCTACCTTGTATGTACTCACTTTAAGTACATTAGTGTGTTTAACCTAAGTTAATTATTTGAGTACACGGTTGCTAAGTCCTTATCCTTGTAAATACTATTTTGGGACAATTGAGATTCATGGTAGTATTTATTTCTCGAAAGAATGGGGAATAAAAGTTAAGTCAATACCCTTATACGTTTGTTAGACGATCTCCATGTTATTTTGATCCACCTCAAATCGGGTCATTAGTTATATTGTAAATATCGAGTATGTAAAAGCTCAAGTGCAGGGGTACGTGTTATAAACCCCATGTTGTAATGTATTATGTTGTTCAATAAAAAAGAGAAAAGAAAAAGAAAGAGATTGATGTAGAGTTGTGTAGAGTTTGTATATCTTCGTTCGAGTCTTGGCTTAGCAACCAAACCAACGTGTATTCGTGTAAATAATTAGCTAACCCTTCCACTTCAAATTCACCCAAAGCCACCCAAATGTATCCCATCTGTTTCCGTTTCCATTATATGTTATCTTACACCTACACCCCACAACCCTTTAAAAGACCTCTTAGATAGTAATGAATAATGCTTGCGCCTAGCGGTGGAGGTTTGATCCTTTACCAAGCCTATGGTAATTTATATGCTATGACAGGTAATGAGTGTTGATTTTTCGTTTCCCCATTATGTTATAATTTATTATACACCCGAGAGAAAGAGAGAATCCCAAACACTTATGTGAGGTGCTAGTGTATGCTTTCCGTGCTTTTAATTACGAGGTCTAAAAGGTTGTGTTGTAAAATACTTTTAAAGAGTTGGTTAAATGATCCTATTACTGCTATTGTCTAGGTAGAAAAACCTATTTGCTTGAGGACAAGCAAATCCCAAGTGTAGGGGTATTTGATGAGGTGTCATTTTATACACTTTTTCGGGGTCATTTAACCCCTTAAATCGTGCAATGATGCCCAAAATAGGTACTTAATCGTTCCTTTTCAAGTATTTAGCATTTGGAAGGCATTTAGAGGAAATACACGTGACTTAGGCTCATTTAGAGAAGAAACAGACAAGAGTACAGACCTACACTAATATCTCTCAAGATTATGTTCTCAACGGCTGGCGACGGCGTCACAAGATACACGTGACGCCGTCACAATTCATTTCACGACGGTGTTATAAGAATTCACGACGACGTCAGCTCGCATGACCCAGCCCAAGATCTAGAATATTCTCTTTCATGACGGCGTCACGATTAAAACGCGACGCCGTCACAGCGATTTATCTATATATACAAACCCGAAATTAGGGTTTTAAGTGTGTAACTTTAGAGTAAAAAAGGGAGACGAACCCTAGTTCGTTTGGCAGCTTATTAGGACGATTTTAGGGCTTCAAAACCCTATTGTAACTCCTTCAATTCATGTTTTAATCAAGTAAGATTATCTTAATCATTCAATATGTCTTGTTGTTTGATTATTTATTGTTCTTGCTTTATCTTTAACATGATTGGCTAAACTCCCTATTGTGTTCATTTATGATTGTATGAAACCTAGAATGTAGATCTTATTGGTGTTGCTTCTTGTGATGAATATGCATGTTAGGCTTTAGAAAACCAGCTTTTGTCTGTATCACTGTTGATATGTCTAGGGAAACATGATTGTGTAGAAAGGATACCATCGGGTAACAGTCTTCATACTACCTTGCCCCTTATATGGTTGATCCACTTTTAATATATTTCAAATGCATTTAATATACTCTTGGGGGCTTTGTAATAGTATTCATACTACCTTACTTGTGCATTGCCTCAACGGAATATTAAGTAGATGGCAGGTTCGTGTAATCTGTTCATGACCTAGGAAATAATTACATAGATCATCATAGGTGTGACAAAGCAACAACACTAAGAGAAGCAATCTAGGGAGTAATACATGATTAAATGAATACAATCTTTTTATTATATTGTTATCACCATTATCGTAGTTTATCATTTAATTTAATAGATAAAACCAACCAAACCTCTCAAACCATAGATTTACATGCTTTAATATAAATATAAAAACACAAAAATAATCTTCTCTCAACCCCTTGAATTTTGTTAGACCGTGATCAAGCCTTCCCAACCTATTCCCCTAGAAAACGATAACAACCCCCGAGTCTTGCCTATACTACTACTACAACGGTTAGGTACTCTGCCTAGGGAGTTGTAAAACTTCTTGTAGAAGTTCCTTACGACAACCGCATCAATCTTGTTGGATAAGTTTTAATATAGGTGGGACCTTGCTCTAATCAAAGTTCTTATGCCTAGGTATTGTGTGAGGCATCCAATAAATGTATGTATCAAAGATCCTAGTGAATGAAATTAACCCTTTGACATAATCGTTCTCACATTGACTCGCAACTCTAAAGGGTCCTCCCATCACAACATCTGCCATGTTGCTCACAATAAATTCCCTTATGTCTTCTAATACTACAAAGTCAGTAACATAGGTAAAACTTCCAACGAACACATAAACATCCCTAACAATGGCTACCAAGTTCATTCCCGTGTTTTCAAATCCTTCTATCATTATAGTGTTAAAAGCCTTACGTGTAATAATGTTCATTGGCAAAAAGGGGTCAAAGTAAGTAATAAACTTCCTAAAACCTATCATGTACGGGAATGCTAAGTCGTTTCCATCAAAACTGTTAATACTATTACGGTAAAAAAAATTCCTGTGTTCCCATTCTCATTCAACTCATTGATCACTTCCCTGTCATCTGACTCATCATTAGAATCAAGAAAGGGTGAGATGAGGGGTGTTTCATAAGACTCGGTATCTGATTTTGAGTCATCCATCACTAACTCATCAGGTGGGTTCATAAAATCATCGAGTAGTTGCTTAAAAAGGACAGGCGGTTGGATTGGGATATGTGCGGGGACAATGTTCTCAAGGCGAAAATCGATCATGGCTGAAATTTCCTAGAGCTCATTGAGCTCTTAGGTAATCCTAGCACAGAGTCCGTTTGGTGGGGAAGGTACAAATGGATTCGCATCCTCCATGATGAAGAATGGAACAGCCATATGGAAATTACAAAACAAACACACAAAAAAGAAGATAGACTACGAGAAAGCTAATTGACAGAAAATAAAATCTCACTAGAAAGGAATCTAGCGAGTAGACCTAAGATAGATAGAGTCCAAACCTATACTATTCCCCACGCAGCGGCGCCAAAAACTTGAGGCAGTCGTTGTGAACGAAACATGTTTTACAACTTCCTAGGCAGAGTACCTAATCGTTGCAGTGCAGTATAACAAGGACTAGGGGTTTGTTATTGTTCTCTAAGGGAATAGCATTTTAAGGGTCGAACTATACCTAATTAAGATCTAAGAGGTTGAGAGAATATTATTTTTGTATTTTTATGTTTTTATGAAAGTAGGTAAAATTCTGGTTTTAGAGGTGGGTTTTGATTTAAACTAATTAAACTAATAATCAAACTAAACTAATTTTGGTGGAAACTTATATGGTAAATGAACATATTTACTTAATCATGCATTACTCCTTAGTTTGCTTCTCCTGATCCTATTTCTTCGTCACACTTGAAATGATATGTGTAAGTATTTCCTGGGTCATGAACAAATTACACGAATCCGTTGTCTATGTAATATTCTGTTCAGGCAACGCATATGTAAGGTAGTATGAAGATTGTTACAAGGTCCCTATGATTACATTACATGCATCAAAACACTTAAGAGGGATCAACCATTGGGGTAAGGTAGCATGAAGATTGTTACCGATGGTATCCTTTCTACACACTCGCGTTTTCCTAGACGTCTATGCTAATGTAATATTTTATAGCTAGTTTTCTAGAGCCTAACATGCACATCCGTCACAAGAAGCAATATTAAAAGGATCTAAAAACTAAGTTTCATGCAATCATAAGTAAATACTAATGGATCTAGCCTAGCATGTTAAAGAGAAGCGAAGAACAAGAATCAATCAAACAACACATAGACATATTGAAAGATTAAAGGATAAATGACTTCACTTGATTAAAACATGTGTTTAAGGCCGATACAAGAGGGTATTTAAGCCTTAAGAACTTCCTAAATGCTGCTACACTCGAACTATAATGTTTAGGGTTCGTCTCCTAAAAGTTGCACACTAAAACCCTAAAAACATAGGTATATATATATATATATATATATATATATATATATATAGGAATTGAATCGCGACGGCGTCGCCAAAATCCTGACGCCGTCACTTCGTCGAATCTTCTTAGGGTTTCTTTGAGGCGGTTACGTTCTGACGTCGTTACATAAATCTTGACGTCGTCGCTTGTAAGTTTTGATGACGTCGCTAGGAATTGCGACGCCGTCTCCAGGCACTGTACGCGCATCCTTGGAACCACTTCGTGTAAAGTTGCAATATTGTCCCATTTCTTCCTAAATTGAGCTCAAGTCACGTGTATTTCCTCCAAGAGCTTCCTAAATTGAGCTCAAGTCCCATTTCTTCCTAAATGATATTTGCATGATTTAGGGGGTTAAATGACCCTGAAAAAGTGTATAAAATGACACCTCATCAGATTCGTATTCTCACCAACCCCATTATGAACAATCTCAATCAAATAATGATTCCAAGAAATCGCTCACAGAATTGATAAACGATGTGAAAAATGATCTCGAAGATTTCAAAATCTATATGCGTAGCAAAAGAACCGATTAAGATAATCTTCATGACAAAAACTTTTGCAAACCCATCGGGGTTTACCCAATAAAAATTCTAAAACCGTCAGCCAAGAACCTCAATCTAAAACAGATTTTGAAAAATTAATCACCAAATTCTTGGATGATCAAAGAGTTGCAAATATGTTTGTCAAGAACAATGTTAACGATGTGATTCTGAAGATAAAGCAAAACGAAAAGAATTGCCAAAGTATATATAAAAACATGGAAAGAAATATATGTGAGTAGCCGAAGACACAAAACGTCCCTTTAGAACAAACTGGTAGGACTGACCCACCACCTCCTCCAGCTCGCACTGAGCACGTGAATGCCTTATTCACCGAGAGTGAAAAGTCCGATGACCCTCCAAAAATTCAAAAAGATCCACCACCTCCTATCATCGTTAACAATAAAATAGAAAAATATCAACCGATCAAGACAAAGAAAAGAGAATATTACGTGGTTAAATCAAAAGAATCTCCATTCCTTGTGGAGTACATACCAAAAATCACATACCTCTTAACGTTTAAAAGTGGATCATTCCCACTTGAACCGTATCGTCAAAAAATCTTAAATCAAGTTAAATAATAATAATAATAATAACAATAAATAAAAATATATATTTAAAAAATATATATATAAAAATATATAAAACAAAAAACTTAGCAGTCTTCGAAGTACGATGCGCGTCGTACCTTGACTACTCTATTCAAAAAGAAATTTAACGAACTTTGTGGGTGTGTTCGCTGAAAACCCTCACGAGACTATAACTCATCCACTCAGGATACCGAGGAGTTTAAAGGCTTGTTGCATACGCTAAATTATGTTGGTGTTCTGTTTTGCGCCGCATCTTTTAGAATTCAACCGAGCACTTATGAGCCCCGGGAAGTATCGTTTCTCTTATATCTATTTTTCGCATTTTTCTACTTTTAAGTTATTTTCTTATTACGTGTAATAATTAACTTAAGTGTGGGGGAGAAATGAATTAAAGAAGAATAAACTCATTATTAGTAATTTTTAACTTTTGTTCGCCCTCGGTAATCTAAAAATCTTATCTTATTTTTAAATTTCTTTTGTCACTTAGGTTAATATATTATAATAAATTGTAGTAAATAAATAAAGTTTTTGAAATCAGAGATGTGTCCAGGTTGATAAAGCAGATCTGAATCGGGATCAATGACATTACTTGTGCATTTATAACCATTCTGGTAAATATGTGAGTATTTCAAGCCTACTATTATTAGCATACATCTTTTATGCTTAATTATTTTGTTTATGAGCGTGTCATTGATTTATTGATTTTAGAATGTGTACTTGAAATCATTATGAGGCCGCAGTGATATCACGTTCGTTTGATATATGTATTTTTACTTGATAAAAAGGCACCATAGGATTTAACCCAAATTATCCCATCCATTTAGCATATTATTAATTCTTTTAGCTAATTACACTTATTAGCTAACCACCCAATAAATCCTTCTGTAGCACTCATCTTTAGTGCTAGATACCCCTAGTTTAAACCGCATAGCCATTCTTTTCGTTTCTCTCATCTACTAAGGGTGTGCTTGGTTGAGAGTATTGAGGGGTAAGGAATAGCAAAGATAATGATTAATGATGCTTGGTTGGCTATAATGCAATTAGTCATTACCCATTAGTAGGTAATCCATCATTCCTCTACATTTTGAGGGTAATGACACTATAATGCTCTAAAAATCTCTCTTTCTCTACTTCTTTAATTTTCTCCCCCACTCTCCTACATCATAACTTCTCTTTTAATTACCTCCATCTTCAAATCGTTCATGTACTCATAAAAATTCTACTGTGATTTTTTCTTCTTGTAATTAATTAAATCTATTCTTTGCCTTAATCATACATTATATTGCTATTAGATTAAATAATGATTAAGAAAGAGATCATTTATCATCAAAAAGATTTTGTATGTGATCAATCTACTAAGACTGTTGAATCTAAAAGGCTCATGCTTAGAAGATATATGTTTATCTTGTCACACAGATAATATTAATTGTGAATTTTCATTTTTCTTTTAACAATATCGTAAAATTGGTTATTGAGTTATTGATTTCCGTTGTTGATATTGATTGAAATCAAACTCGTATGTTGGTCAAAGTATTTTCAAAATTGGGTATTACATTTTTGAAAGTTTATGTTTATGAACCAAGCATCATCTATTATGATGGTAGTAATCATTATATTCCTTAGTATTCCCATTGCTATTCTTATTTCCATTAATCAATATGAACCAAGCACCCCCTAAAATAAAAATACAAAAAAATATAACCTTTAGCCTAGCGTTACCCCTTGTTGAAAGTCTAAACGCTTGGTTGCTAGTTGCTTGGTATGATTGGATGATATTTTATTAATAGTTTGTTCGCACTTTGTTATGAGCGTTGTACCATTTCAACAAAGATGAAGAGTCGCTAATTCATGTTTCATATTTTTTGTGGTGTGCGCTTATGTTAAGTGTGAGGGAATTGTTAATTGTGTGAATGTGAAAGGTGGATGATGAAAAAAATGTAAAAAAGTGTATGAAAAAAAATAAAAAAAAGAATAAGAAAAAAATGTGACGAAGTATGAGTAGGAGTTTGATTGTTGGTTGTTGTTTGCCAACTATATTATTGATGTGAGACGTATTATCATTCTTGTACGAGATAGTTTGATGAGAGGTTTTGTTGTTTGATAACCTCTCGGGTTTGTGGTATGTAGTAATTAGCAACATGGGTTTCTTGGACTTTTGGACATTTATTTTTCTTTTAAAACCAATTTCAGTATATATTTCTCATGCCTTATCCATACCCTTATTATCCCTTAGTCTAACGTTACAACCCGAATAAAAGTCCTCTTTTGATATTTATACCTGGTGCTTACGCCACGTCGGTGTAGTTTTGTTTCTTGTACAAGCTTATGGTAATCTTAATGAGTCATGTCTGAGCAATTGAGTGTGATTTCCCTTTTACCCTCTATTACATCATATATGAGTGTTTGAGTGAATTATACTTTTCTTATTCGTGAGGTGTTTAGTCATGTTATTGCAACTCAAAAATCATTGGGTATTGTCAAACATCTCTGTTTTCACATATTAAAATTCAAAAATATTTTTCATAATTCTATTTTTGTTTTGTAAAGCTTATTTATATCTTTATTTTCCCTTATTTTGCTTGAGGACAAGCAGACCCTTAAGGGGGAGGGGGTGTTTGCGCCTTTTGCGCTTATTTATAAAAAACCAAAAATATTATCGATATTTTTAAAAAATTTAAATTTTTTTATTTTGTCATTTAGGACCTTGTTTCTAATTTTTCTTTTCTTAGATTTGCTTGAGGGCAAGCAAAGTTTAAATGTGGGGGATTTGATAACGCGCATTTTATACGTATTTCTATATACGTTATATGTGCTTTTATATATATTTATTGGTTAATTGTATGAACTTTCGATACTTAATAGACTATATTTGCTATTGTAGGTTCAAGGTACGTGTCGTGGAAGAAAACGAAAGAATACACGAAGATATGGAGCTTAAACGAAGAAGTAAACTCAAGTTCAAGATCTCCTGACACACCTTCACTGTTTTGGCCATAACTCTGTCATACGAACTCCTATAGACTTGATTCAAGCGGCCACGGAAAGAGGAAACAATTAAGTACAACTTTGATTTCTGGTACAAGAGCTGAATATGGGTCAAGTACGTCGTACTTTCCAAAAAGTGCGGCGCACTTCTCACCAGCGGGAAAAAATCATTTAAAGCCCGAAAGTGCTCCGCACAAAAAATAAGTGCGATGCACATCTTGTCTGATGCAGTCAATACACTTATTTAAACCTAAAAAACCAATCATAGACCCCCCCTCCCAACTTGGTCCCCAAGTGTCCTAAAATGTTATATAATCCTTATTTTGGCCAGGGGAACACACACAATCCAGAGAATAACTTAGAGGGGAGAATTTAGGAAAAGGAGGGTGACAATCCTTTGATCCAAACACCCTTTCACCACAACCACTTACCACCACTCCTTAATTACGTTTACCAGCAACCAAACATCATTCCCATACCTTATCCTCACGTTTCCTGGACATAAGAGCATACATACTTGGAGAATTCACCATAATTCTCTCAAGAACTCATTATTAAACCTATATCTAAACACTCATGTTCGGATACCATGACGTGAAAAGTTGCTAAATTTCCAGCCAGAACTCGATGTTAGCTTTTTGGTTTATTACAGATATATATGTATTGGGTTGATTCTAGAAACATTGATTGATACTCGGGATAGTGGTATTGGTAGATTCGTGCTTCGGGCACTTTTAGTCTTGAACTCCTATTGCTTTTGCAAACGATTGGTATTTTCTAATTTACATTCATGATGAAATATTCTGAGTTTATCATTATAATTGTTATGAATATGAATATGGAGTAGTAGTTTTGTGTGGCGTATTGTGACCTTTGATAATGAACGTTTGGATATGTGTTTATTGAATCGGTAAAACTTGTTTGATTGAGTAGATAGGTCGAAAGGATACTTATGAACTTGTGTTTTATCATTTCACAATATATATTGGTTATAATAACGTATAAAGGTCGAAAGGATTTGTTGTTATTAATCGATATATTTACTAGTTACATTTATAGGTCGAAAGAACTTTGTAACTTGTGATTTCTAAACTTATAAACACTATCCTAAATACTCGTTATCTCAGTGATCATGCCTAAACAAACATGCTTTAATTGTTTGCTTGGATCTTAGTATTTCATTGCTTGCATTATAATCTTTGTTATATACACGTTTGGTTATATTGATACGTGACAATCATATTGACCTTAGCACCTTATAACTTTTTGAGAAAACTTGCAATTCTCGTGGAACGACCTGGACTTACCTAGGCTATATTGCATATGAAAGGGTATACTTGCTCGTGTTGTGTTTTTAGTCAAAATCGGTATTTCTAGTATTATAAATTTAAAGCTTGTAAAACGCACATCCACTATTGATATCATTTTGTACACAATATGCATGTTTAATAACACGTAATGACACTTGATGAAGTTAGTAGATAAAGTA